>VYXD01016010.1:246896-261655 GCA_013397195.1 Hylia prasina
TCCTCATCTACTCTGAAGCCAATTAGAGGCTTGTTCCAGCCAGGCCTTCAGACTTTCATAAGAATTGAAATAGCATTAAAAGAGATTTCAGGCTTATAAAAGACCCCAAGCATCCTGTTAGCACCAAAGTGGGACATGAATTCAAACAGGAGCTCAGGAGACCAATCCACTGCTGGCGAATCAAAGACTGGCAGACATCAGGGACATCTAACCACCCTTCTCATCCTCAGACCAGTCTCCAAACTAGCCTTGGAAGTGTAATCCAGGCAAATTCTGGACTGGGTTGAGCAGCACTGACATGCTTTCCCCATCTGCTGGAAAACTTTGGGTCCTGCTGACTCAAATGCTGGGATAGCTGCTGGTCCATCCCCAATTCCCCATTTGGAGATATTATAGCTGAGTTGATGGACATGCCACAAATGTGATCACACTCATCCCACTTAACCTTAGGTACCAGAGAGCCCTGCCAGACCTTTAGCTGAAGACTAAAAGTGGGTGTCAGAAGCTGCAAGGCACCCTCAGCTGTCTGTCCCATCCGTTTAACAGAGAATTCCCGTTCCAAAGGAATGGACATTGGATTCTCTTAGGCCCTCTGCAGTTCACATTGTGCACATTAAGCAAAGCTTGTGCCACGTAAACTGAACACTTTGTGATAATAGAGTGACCTAGGATTAGATTCCAGGGAGGATGTGCTTCAAGACAGGATCAGGTATCCCTGTGTTGAAAACATCAGCCTCTCTCAGAGGGCAGGAGAGATGTTCAGGCACGTAACAACCTCAGTTTTCCATTTCTAGTCTGTAGCCAGAGTCCATGAGAACATTCAGTGATGACAAGGCCTGAAAACATGGATGAGGCTGGAGTTTATCTGTACTGAGCTCAGGAGAAACCTTGGTCCTAAATTCCAAATACTCAATCAGGGCATCTGGGAGAGAGTGAGCTTGCAAAAATGGGATAGGAGATTAAGTCACTGGTTCAATGTCCTGTACGTTCTAAGTGGTGAAGCCAAAACTGACTCCAGGCTTTTTGACATCCCATTCTTTGCTGTATTAATTAGATCATGGTGCCTTGCTGGGGAAAATCTCAACATTCTCATCCTGCTTTGGCCCAAAATGATCAAACACCACTCAATGCCAATCAAGCCTTGTGAGGTATTAAGAGGAAGCTGCATAAAAGTGTCAAGAGATGCTGTGTTTGCTTTTCTTTATCCCTGGGATAAATCCAGGAGCCTCTCCTTTGCTGATTTTGTGTTATGCATTTGAAAGTGTTGTTGGAGCAGATCAAAACCCGAGGAAGCGAGAGGGGTATTGTTTTGTGCGAGGGTGTTTTGAAGCCTCGGGTTGCTTATACAGCAAAATAAAGCAGTGCTGGCTTCTTTCTTTTCTTGCAAAGATCCTTTAGGAATTAATCTGGCAATTCCAGCACCAGAGAAGGGCTCTTCCTTTGCTAATCACCTGGCTTTATTCGGCTCTGAAACTCACTGGAAGCTCCCAGTGTGTGCATTAACCAAAGGTACAGGATTATGTTTGTTTAATAATACAGTGGTGTCTTGCTGAACAACTGTAATTTCCATGTACTTATTGATCTTAATTTATAATGCCATTAGCTTTCTAAACTGCCATTAACTAATGATAGGCTCTGTAGGCTTAACAGCTCTTTCAAATCAGTTGCTGACAAGTGGGCCCCAGAAGCATTTGTCAAAAGGGTAATGGATCCCTATCAGAGTGGCAATAAATTAGGTTATAGTCTTATCAAATTAAACAATGGATGAAGGAAAATTAGCTATCAATAAAAATCTATAAAGCTGCCCTGATTATTCCCAGTCAATTATATCAATTAGAGATCAAACAGTGAACCCCCTGCAGTACGTTAAATAGAACTAACCGGGGCCAAAGGCGGCCAAATTGTGTTACAAAATGCAACACCACGGGCAGCTGTAGGAGATAATCATTGCTGTCATTGACAAAGGAGCTGCTTTATTAGAAAGCTGGATGTTGCCTGCGGGCAGGCTTCTGGCGAGAGGACAAAGGCTCTGTGATGAGGAAGGGGGAAGAGGCTTGAACCTGGTGGGCAGCACAAGGAGTGTGTTTCTGCCTGATAGCTCCCCCAACTTTTGTCATTTAAAGCAGACAGGGCTCCATCAGCTTCTCCTGAGCCCTCGGAGAAGTGACTTTGTCAGGAGACTCCTTTTCCTCTCTCCCTTTGTTTTTCAGAGCTGTAATGTTGATTGAATTTTCACTAACACTACCAAGTGCTTTAAAGGTGTGAAGTTGTAGTGGTGTTTTAGTCCAGATTGTAAATTTAGGCGTGGAATAAAGGGTAGTGCTGAGGTGTGATAATCCAGCATCTACTGGAAAAAATCCCACTATACCCTAGAAATTTCCTCAGAGGCCTGAGTCAGTCTTTCTCTGTCAGATAGACTACACCTCCAAGGAGGAAAGGGTCTTCTGCCCCTTTCATATTTCACATTTTTTCATTGTGTCTCTCTCCCAGGGCTGTCCCAGGTTGGAGTGAGCTGCTTGTGGCCGTGCTGTTTTCTACTGCAGCTCATGACACACAGGGATTTTTCTTCTCAGCTGCAGATTGACCACAGGGTCCCAGGCCATTGGAAAATGCTCTGAGGGCCGGAGCCCCTCTGCTCTGGGGCCAGGCTGGGAGAGCTGTGGATGTTCACCTGGAGAAGTTCCAGGGAGACCTCAGAACCCCTTCCATCACATAAAGGGGCTCCAGGAGAACTGGAGAGGGACTGGGGACAAGGGACGGAGGGACAGGACAAGGGAGAATGGCTTCAGACTGACTGAGGGCTGGGATAGTTGGGATATTAGGAGGGAATGCTTCATGTTGGTCACTATTGCCAGCAGGAGCAGCTGAGTAGAGACATTTTGATTCTTCCTGCTTAAAATGTCAGATCAGAGGCAGGAGAAAACAGGCCTCTTTTTAAAAATTAAATAGTGTTTTGCTCTCTTCCTTTCTCTTCTAAAGATACCCATAGACACAATCACATCAGCACTGAATGCCAGCCCATCCTCACACAGAAAAAAAAGCAAAGAGACAAGAAATCACACAGGCTGAAAAATGAGACACCCAAGCTAGGAAATATTGAAACTAAGGTCACCAAAGTATCCCTAAATCAGCCCATTTGTGATAATACTTCAAAAGAAGATTTTGGATATTGTGGTAGTGATTTACAAAACCTTCCACGAGGCTTGTTATTTTTTCCTCCTTTGAGCAAAATGATGGTCCAGCAGCATAAAAATGGCACAGAACAGTCGTGAACCCAAAGACTGATTTTTTTTTCCATTATCACAGATGCTGCTATTACATAAAAGCCTTCCTTTTTTTCCTTTCTTAAATATTATATTCAATCCAGTCGAAGCTGAGCTTTAGGGGTGCAGTCCTCAAAATCTGGATTAAACTCCCAGAGATACCCAAGGTCACCCTAAACCTCACTTCTTCTTCCACAGAAATCAGCAGCTCTGCTTTATGTTCTGCAGCACAGACCTGCAGGTGTCTGCATGTGCACGTGCACAGTATTTTTGAAGAACTACAAAACAAAACACACCCTAAACTCACTCCTCTTCCAGCAGAGGAGTTTCGAGAGAACAAAAATTGATTGATGTTATTCATGTGCACTAAAGAAGACTGGAAGGCTTTCAAATACACCGTGATGAGACTAGACTTGACTAGCATACCTGTAATATTTCGTGCTGAGCAAAGCACTTAGTAAATGGAAGTGAAGATGATCAAATTTGGTCCTAAGGGATGCCAGAATATAACTGCTCGAGTTTTTGATCCTGTTCAGACTTTTGAATGTGCTTTATTGTGTGCCTGAGAGTCACCTCTTTCAAGACACATGATCTCTCCATCCTTTTTGAAACCAGGCAAATGTGTCAGTACTTGCAGGGCTGGGTGTGACTGCACACTGGTTTGTAGTAAAGCCAGCAGAAAAGGAGGAAGGGTTTCTGTTGGAACACCCCCCCCTTGAAATTTCCACTTAAGGAATCCTGGCTGTATGATCAGGATTTCTTTCTGTGGGCAAATGTTGATACATAAATAAGCATAGGAGTCTCTTTTTCCATTTCCCAACACTCATCAAAACAACAGAGATGAGGAAAGCAAAATAAATGTAATTTTCATTCAAATTTTCAGGGTGGAAACATTCTGAAATGGAGTAACACCAAGAAAAATCTGTGTGATTCTTTTAAAAACAGAGATTTTATGAAAAAAAAATAACAGCTTGGTAATTTAAAAAATAATTTGATTTATTCATCATCCCATTGGAAAGAAATTGTGTACTAAATTTTTGCAACAGCTGCGTTAAGAACTGACCCCTCTTTTCCCCCTTAAAAATGGACTCAAAGTCTTTCTGTATGTAACAACTATGAAAGGTTAGACAGGATTGTCTGTGGAATATCCATCACTGAAAATCTTACACATGTAAGAAAAGATAAGAAAGAAATTGGAGACAAATGGGGGGACCTTACTTTGTGGAAGGGCAGACGCCATGTTGCAATTTTGGAATCTTTTCTACATTTCTTTTGGTGTCTCTGCTCTGTAGATGGTTAAATAAATGCTCAGGATTGGTGCCAGTGACTATGTCAACACTTATTAGAGGAGCTAAACCCTTACAAATCGATGGGCCCTGACATTATTCACCTGAGGGTGATCAGAGAGCTGGCTGACATCCTTAGGAGGCCACTCTCCATAGCTTTGAGAAGTTGTGAAGATCATAAAATCACAGAATCACAGAATGTTTTGGGTTAAAAGGCACCTTAAATCCACCCAGCTGCAGCCTGTCACTGGTGGAGCCCTCCAGGGCACAGTATTGTTCCCTGCACTGTTTGATGTCTCCACAAATGATCTGGATGATGGGATTGAGGGTACCCAGAGGTTTCCTGATGATACCAAACTGAGTGGGGAAATGGACACTTTGGAAGGAAGAGCTGCCCTGCAGGAAGACCTGCATAGGCTGCAAGTGTAGTCTGACAAGGACCTTATGAAGCTCAACAAGTGTAAGGTCTTGCACCAGGGAAAACATCATCCAGGAGTGCAGCGCAGGCTGGGATCCACTCAGCTGGGAACAGCTTTGTAGACAGAGACCTGGGAGTCCTGGTGGAGAGCAAGCTCCAAGGGGTGAACAGTGTGTAGCTGAAGCACAGAAAACCAAGAGCTTCTGGGCTGCATCAACAAGGACATCACCAGTAGAAATAAAGAAGTCATTATCACACTTTTCTCAGTGCTTTTCAGCCCAAACCTAAAATACTGTGTTTAGTTCTGGTCCCCACTGTGGACAACAGTGTGCTCAGGCTGGAGAGGGTCCAGAGAAGTGACACAAAGAAAGAACTGGGAATTTTTCCATGTGAGGAAAGGCTGAGAACTGGACTTGTTCAGCCTTGAGGAAAGATGGCTTAGGGAAGAACTTATCACCATGTTCCTGTAAAGAGGTAGAGGCTCTCTTTTTANTTTATCACCATGTTCCTGTACTTAAAATGCAATACAAAAGAGGTAGAGGCTCTCTTTTTACAAGGATTCACATGGAAAATATGAGGGGTAAGAAAGGTTAGACCAAATATTCCTTGAGGTCTCTTTCATTCTGGTATTCTGTGATTAATTGGAAATAAATGTTAATTTACAATTATTCTAACTTCAGTCCTGGGATTCAAGTTCCTCTGTATATTAATGAGTAATCCATTTGACTGCTCTGAGAAGGTTTGGTCTCAAATTTTTCCCCTCTGTCTTAGAGACCTGCTCATCCTCACTCCCTGACAGCATCAGCCAGAAGAGTATTGGGAGGCCAGAAAGCAGCTAAAGGTGCAAAGCTTCATGGAAAAAAAAAGAAAAAAATTGAAAACTACATGGGGACTGAGAAATTTGGAGTCACATAGACACTCTCCTGCAGAATCCTGGGCCACTAATCTTCCCTTTTACCAGAGCACCTCTGCAATTGGATTCCAGGACTCCTTTCCCAGCAATGAGACACAGCATCAGACACCAGACGCGGGGAAAGTGGGGTGGATGCACGGAGGGGGGAAGGGAAAGAAAGTAATTTAGCATCTGGCGAAATGGATTGTGAGCATACAGAAGATGTTATACTATTAAGACTTCTCTCTGTCTCCCTTTCCCTCTCTCTCCTTCTTTTATTAAAGGCCTAGGCAATTTAAAAATGGAGACTGTATCCCACTTAATGGCCTCGCTGTTAATCTTCTCTCCAGTCAGCTCTCAGCTCTAAGTATCGAACGCACGAAAAACCCTCCTCCTGTCACCAGCTGTGGTTAGGGAGTGACTGTCCTCAGGGGCTCCAAGCCTTAAAAATAAATAAATAAAAGGAAATTCACCGCTGAGAAAAGGCAATAACAGGAGTCTGCTGTTGTCTAACCTGCCATATAAATGAAACAATCAAAGAAGACAACAAAGGAAACTCCACTAACATCCAGAGGCAAAAGCAGTTTGCTGTAATATATCCTGTCTTGGGGAACTATTTTTAGCCAAGCCCCTCTTTTTTTTTTAACAGGCACACACAATCTCTTTCTAATTTTGATTAAGAGAGGAGGGGAAAAAAAGCCCAACAAAAAAAAACCCCAAACACAACATCTTGAAGACAAGTAGGGAAGAACGTGAAGAGGCAGGCAGCTACAAGAGAGAGCTGAATTAAAACAAATCCTTGTGCAGGTATAAAAGATAAAAATAAAAATTACTTTGAATGTTTAAATAAAAGCAGCTTCTGATCTGAGCTCTGTTCAGCTCTCTGAAAGCTCAGCCACTGCTGGTATTTAAATGTTTTTGCTGTGATCACATGTAGGCGATAATGACCTGAAACCCTGTTGTGTTTGGAGCTGCATCAGCATTGCTCAAAAAGATGTTCTGACCTCAAATTCTTTTATATATATATATTTATATAAATTCATTTTAAGCATTTAACATTCATAGATGCATACCTGCACACATATGAGCAAGCATATACACATGTAGTCAGTGGCAAGTGTCATGTATACAAAACATACATTTAAATCTTAATAATGAATTCTCATTAAAAAATCTTTCTGAGATTTAGGATGGGGATTAATTTTGAGATTTCTCTTTCCAAGCTCAGATCCTGAGCTGTGATTTGATCAAGTGATTATGCATCTCCCAGAGCTAAAAAGATACCCAGATATTCCCATTCAGTGTCAAACTCTGAATTAGCAAGACTGGAGATATGAACCTGTGGAGGTACTTGAGGCCACGTGAGTGAATTGTGGCTGGCAGCCCCAACCCACACATGAGGCCACAGTGAGAGCATCCAGCTGGTGGGAACTGTCTTTTAGTTCTTCCCCAAAAATTATTTCCTTTCTTGGGTCTATCTAAGAGAACATGAATGAGCATTATCACATCTCTCTGTGTTTCTCCATAAATGTCATCCCATCCACCTTTAGAGAAGACTTCTGCTTTTGAGCTCATTGTCCAGACTGCCTTTATAAACATGTGGCTGCTTCTCTGGTCTTTCTTCTGCACGTGACCCCTTTCTTCTGCAGGTGACCCCTTTCTTCTGCAGGTGACCCCTTTTTCTGCAGATGACCATACCCCCGAAGTATTTTGCCTCTCCACAGATGATATGCAGAGTTCTGTCTACGACAACCTCAGCTGTAGGCAGATGAACTTCATCCACAATGCACTGCATTTTGGCCATTCTTTGGCCCAGTTTCAATAAGATAAGTGGATTTTACTCTCTAGAGAAATTATTCCAGGCTGTGCAGATTGCATCACGTTCACAGATGTGATTGCAGTAATGTTAATCTGAAGTTGACCAGAGGGTTCTCCTCACCAAAAGCCCAGCCCAAGATTTGCTCATTAATGTCTCCACATTGACTACAAAGGTTGGTGATTTCTAACATGCATTCCTGAGCTGGCCTTTAGAGAAGAGCACGACTTAACCTGCTGTTAACTTCTGGCACCAGCACATTTCCCTTCTGGATTGCCTTTTGGAGGCATCTGACCATCTCTACTGCATGTATGGGGAATACAAACCCCTAAACTGGCCACTCATGGTGATACATTTGGAATAAAAACCTAAAGTTTTATCCATTCATACCCTCAGGTCTAGAGGTCATAGGATACCATGTAATGGCCTCGAGCAGAGTCATTGCATAGCAAATCTTCTGTATAAATTCCTGTTAATTGGATAACAGCCCTGGGCAAAACAGTAGTTTGTGAGGAACTTTAGATATAAGTTGGCAGCTTGGAAGTACCAGCCCCTTAAAACCTACCAGTCATCTTCTGAAAAGTTATTTAACAAAAATACAGCTTGGAAACAAGGAAAAAAAAAAAAAAAAAAGGTAAGTTTCTGTTGTTGCTGGCAGTCTTGACTGAGAGCCAAAGCTCTGCAATGGTTTTCTTGCTGCTGGGAATAAAAATTGTTGTCCACAACTGTCAGTACTTTGTTTTGTAAGAGGTTTCTAGAAGAACCTAATTCTACATATTTACACAGAAATGCCTTCATGTTGAAGATATAAATCTTTTGTAAAGGGTCATTGCTAATTAAAAGGTCATCTTTAATAAAGATTAGCCCATTTTTGCCATGCCCAGTGGATAAATGTTGGGCACACCACTCTCTCTAATATCCTCTATTACTGCACTTATGACCATTTATAATTCAGAAGCCTTACATCCAAAGCACACTTATTCCTGCTATTAATCATTCATCAGCCTTTGATAAAATGTTAAAATACCATCCCTTTACATAAAGACTGACCAGCTGATTGACAGATCAGGTCAAATAGAGCTAATCACACCTCACTGGTTGTAATGAGATGATTGAAGTGTGAAAGTTGACTTTGCCAAATGAGTTTGATGAGTTTGAGGTGGATGGAACAGGTGCATTCTTTGGCTGGTTATTGCTACCTAAAGAAATTGATGTTTCCAAGTTTTCATGGTCCAACAGCTGCAGAGGTTCTGTGATTCAGTGATATGATTCTATGATTCTGTGGTATTCCCATGGTTCTGTTCTGAACTGTCTTTTATTTCCTGACTAGGCCAAAACTGCTTCTTGATGTCCCTGCTTTACCCACTGATGTTCCTCCTGTCAAGCACGCATGTCAAGGCAATCTTCTCCCAAGAAAGGAGCAACAGAACAGGAGCAAATGGCCTCAAGTTGTTTCAGGAAAGACTGAACACAAGGAATAATTCCTCTACTGGAAGAACTGTCAAACATTGGAAGAGGTTGCCCAGGTCAGTGGTGGAGTCAATATGCTTAGAGGGATTTAAAAGCTGTGTAGATGTGGCACAAAGGGACATGGGTTAGGGATGGGCTTAGCAGTGTTTGGGGATGGTTTCCCACTGATCTTAAATATCTTTTCCAGTAAAAATGGTTCTTTGATTCTAACAGCCACCTTACCCAAGGTGACCATTAGAAGTATCCGTGGCCAGGCTGGATGGAGCTGGGAGAAGCCTGGTCTATTAGATGTCCCTGCCTGTGGCAGAGGGTTGGAACAGGATGGTCATTAATCTCCCTTCCAACCCAAACCCTTCCGTGACTTTAAGACGACGACCAAGGGCCCACAAAGTCACCGAGCGCTTTCCGAACCCTCCGCCCCTTTTCGCCCTGTACCTCCCCAGCTGCGCCGGGATTCAAGCCCCATTTCTGCCAGGCTCTCAACTCCTCGCTGTTAATTTCAAGGCCGGCTGACAGAGCTCAGCTTGGATGCGGTGCCCGTCGGGAGCCGGGATGCGGTTTCCACTCACAGATCACACATCGCTGAGTGATGCTCGGGGAGCCCCGCGCTCCCCCGGCCCCGCGCCCTGCGAGGGGACATTAGCGCGGGGTAATGGTGTGTAAATGTGTCAGAACTGTGCCACCTAGTGAAAACCGCTGCCTCCTCCTTCCCCGGGTGAAGTCACGCTGCTCGCTCCGCAGCAAGCCCCCGGTATAATTAGCGTTAATTTGGTTTCTCGGTGGCAGCTCCCCGCTCAGCCGCTCTCTGCTCCTCCCGGAGACCCTGCTCGGTGCAATCAGGGCTTCATCAGGGATCCGTCCCCTCCGCTTCTGATTGCAAAGGAATTTTCCTTTAAAAAGATATTTTATAAAATATATTTTCTGCATAACGCATCTAATCTAAAATGGTAAATTTGGTAGGGAGCAAGTTATTAATGGCATGCTGGATTTTTTTATACTTGACAGCTACTGCTGGCAGANTTCCCCCCCCCCCATTATACGGTACAGATTCTTTACTATAAGAATATTTTTCTTTTGACAAAGTTTTCATTTCCAAAAATTGTTGTTTCTCTGTTTCTTATTGCCAGCTCCTCCTGTTTCAAAGGCCTTTAAAGCAAAGTTCCATGCTTAATTTGGAAATACCCGTTAAAACCACGGTGTATCCTGTCAGAAATGTGAAATGGAAATAAAGTACTTGTGGTTGATTCAAATCAGTTTTGGGAAATTATTTTTTCTTACTTTATTTTTATTATTGTTCTTGTCTTTCATGAGATTTTGTCCTTTTTTTTTAATGAATACAATGCAACAAAAGTTTAAAACACATATATTTTTTGGTTCAAAAAACTATTCCCAATTAACTTTCCTGGTAGCAGTCAGTGCCAGCAATACTGATTTATTCTCTATAATCCTCATCATTTTTGACACAGTGTCATAGTGAGCAGAAAGAGAAAAAGTCCAATTAATTCATCAGAATGAAGATTGAAAAGAAAGATAACATTTCACTCTTTTTTTAATGTTTTTAAAAGTTTTTGTTTGCTTTGCATAAAAATAACATAGAATGAGTTGTTGCATTGAGATATTGTGGAGGCTTAAATGATTTGTAAAAGCAAACCCAAACAAAGCAAACTAAATTCAGAAAGGTTAATCACGGAATAATGAAATAATGGATACTCTACATTGGAAAGGAC
Organism: Hylia prasina; assembly: GCA_013397195.1. Lineage (NCBI taxonomy): Eukaryota > Metazoa > Chordata > Aves > Passeriformes > Sylviidae > Hylia > Hylia prasina. The sequence continues at coordinate 257,769 of VYXD01016010.1, forward strand.
CTCTAGAAACCAATTCTTTGCTAAAGTAAGGTCAAAATGGCTGTCCTAAATTTCTGTTTTCCTTCAGTTGGTAGCATTCAGTGTGAATGGTGATTACCTGAGACATTTCCAAATCTTGGTGGTTTCATGCTTTAATGCTTTTGGAACATCACAGTGCCCAGAATTCAGAGGATTTCAATGCAAATATCAGGAATCATGTCCCATAAAACTCAGCACCACTTTGCTGAATGCATTAACCTAACTGAAAATACATATTATTGTTGAGTTAGAATGCTTCTATTTGGGCAAGATATGTGCATTTAAATGCAGGCTTCTCCACAGGAGCTGGTCACCCTTGACTCCTTTTATAGTCATTGCAAAGCAATTGGCACTAGAAGTGATTCATCTCAGCTTAGAGTAGGTGCCTAAAATAGGTCAGATGAATCACACTCTGGTAGAATCTCTTTCCTTTCTGACTGGAAAGGAAATCTAGGATTGACCTCTTTACATTGCTCTCATTTTGAAATTTTGGAAAAATTTCCTATTTAATATTTGCTGGGGTTGAAATTGCTGAAATTGCCAAAATACCACATTCTGCATCCTCAAAGTCTGAGTCTCCAAGTGTCATCCTGAAACATTCTCATTGAAAATATGTTTTTGGTTTTTTTAAAAAAATAAGGTATATATTGAATTGAAAGTTAGCATTGAATTCAGCTACATTGATACTTGTAGTTGGTTAGTTTAATGTTAAGGTCTTCCACTTGTTTTTTCAGTATCTACTTAACTGTTTTCTAAATGAGGTCAAAATCTTTATCACCATTTTAGAGACATGAAAACTGTGGGACAGAGGGTTCTCAGAATCACAGAGAAGAAGGTGGAAGAGTTGTCTGGAGATCCACCTGAACCAACTATCACAACCACTAGACCATGTTTGGACAGAGTTTTGTCCAACAAATCTTAAAATATTCTGAGGATGGAACTTCTGTGAGGTCTACAGGCCCCAGTTCCAGTGCTGCAAAACCTCATAATGAAAACTTTTTCCTGACATTCAGTCTGAACCTTCCAAACTACAATCCATGGTCTTGACTATTGTGTCTATAGAGAATGGAGAAATGTTTTAGTCTGTTTTGCTTGTCAAGCTACTTGTCAAATCAGTATGGGTTGGTTTCAGATTGCTCTTAGACTCTTTTTTACCATTCTAAATAAGAGCTACCTCTTCAAAGTCTCCTTGTTGGTCATTTTCTCTAAACCTTTTATAATTTAATTTCTCTGTGTACAACTGGAACATGAGCCCCAGACTGGACATAATGTCCCAGAAGATACTTCTGCAGATGAATAGAATAGAATAGAATAGAATAGAATAGAATAGAATAGAATAGAATAGAATAGAATAGAATAGAATAGAATAGAATAGAATAGAATAGAATATTTAAGTAGAAAAGGACTTGTGATAATTATCCAGTCCATCCATCCTGATTGTGTCAGGGCTGACCAAAAATTAAAGCATGTTGTAAATGCCCTTGTCCAAATGTTGACAGTTTTAGGGCATCAACCACCTCTTCAGGAAGCCTGTTCCAGTGTTTCACCTCTCTCTTGTAAAAGATGTGTTTTCCAGGGTCCAGTCTAAACCTCCCCTGGTGCAGCAATGAATCATTCCCAGACCTTCCTGGGAGTCATTCCCATTCCTCCCTTCGCAGGGAGAAGAGCTCATGTTCACCTACAGACTGCCCTGACTGGCTCGTAGTTCTTTGGCTCCTCCTTAGTGTCTTTCTCGAGAACTGGAAAAAAAATTAATCTTTTCCAGTCAGCAACACCTCCTCTTAGTAGCCATAATTGTTCATAAATGACAGACAGACACCTCACCCAGCCACATCAGCTGACACTTTTAGTCTCCTCAAGTGTATTCTCCCTGATCACGTGGATTTAATTGAGTTCCCCTGAGTAGGGCCTTGCCTGTTCCTTCCTCACTCCTGGATGTCCCTCTCCCTGCCAAGCTCTGTCAACACTGCTCCAGAGGTCTGGAGCAGTCTGGACTTCTGAAAACTGATACTGAGAAGGCCATTTGCACTTCAGCCTTTTCCACCCTGCTGACAATAAATCAGATTTTCTCCTGCATCCAGCAGTGGACTTGCATTTTCCCTGAACTTACTTCTGCCACTGGCACACCTGTGGATTCCCTCCTCTCTGCTATTATTCTTCTCTGTCTTAGTGCCAGCTGGGCTTTGGTCTTCTCCTTTCATCCCTAAGAGCACAAACAAAGCTTTGATGCTCCTCCTTTGTTTCTCTTCCTTATTTTTGCTTTGTGTGTGCTCCCTTCTAGCATTTTAACTCATCAAGAAGTTCCTTGATTAGCCAAGCAGCCCTGGTGAATTTCTTGCTCTTCCTGCACACACAGAACATTTATTCCAGAGCTCTCTGGTGAATTTTCTTTAAAGTATGGCAGCTCCACAGAGCAGCTCCCTCTTCTCTGACTCTTTGGAGGGGAGTCCATACAGCACTTTTTACTGACACAGTTTGTTCTCCAGAAATCCACTGTTCTGACTCTGGGACCACCTTCCCCAGCCTTCTTCCACATCCTGCAGCCTTACTGAATCACTGTTGTCCCAACTTTCATCTCTGCTCACATTCATCACCAGTTCTTGCCAGCTGATGACCTGCAGGGTTAGCAGAGAACAAGCTCTGTTTATCCTTCCTAGTATTTAAATCACTGAATATCTTACCCAAGGCCACCCAGAGTCAAGAATCTATTTTTATTTTGCTTTCTGTTTTGTCTCAAATAAAGATGTTCTGCAATATGTGCTAGCAGTGAGGAGTTAGGAAGTCTCTGAAGACATCTTCCCATCTTTGTGCCTTATTTGCTGGAGAAGATGGTTAAAAAGCACCTTATCTTACTTGGGAAAAATAGCTGTGCATTTGCCAAGGTCAGCAAGATGCAAAGCAATTCGCTGAGGGCTGTATTCTCCTCTCTGATCCATTCTGCCAATTTCCACTTCATATTCAGCAATCTGTCCACACATGGGCCTCCTAAGGATGTCAGCAAGAATTCCACAACCACAAGAGAAGAGCTGGGCCCTTCAAAAGTTGGTTGTTCAAGTCTGAACCACCTCAGGGCAGCTTTGACTCATGCATTTAGTTCCTTTGACTGATGCATTTGGTTCCTTTTGACAAAATTATATGTATTCACAAGCTGCTGTTTTGTCTGTCAGGACAGGAGAAGTGTAAATAAAAGGAACATAAAACTGGAATGGGTTGCTGGGGTCAGAATCTTGCTTTCTCTGTAACACAGGCAAGCAGATCATATGGTGCCTTTATATCTTCATCAGATCCCTGATCTTCATCCGGATTTTAGCTGTGTCCTAGTGGTCTTACTGAAATGTTGTTCCAGAGTTTCATTTCTTTGATGGCTGGGAACTTTATTTTCAGCCTAAAATGATTGTTTGCTTGTTTGCAAGCAATTGTTCCTTTGCCAGCTTTGTCTATTTGTTTAAATAGCTTTTCTCCCATTTTGCCTTCTTGTTCTCTTCTCTCCTCTGTGATGTCAGTCCTTCAAAGCCTTTTCTGCAAAACTAATGCAGTCCTGCTCTTGTTGCCTCTTTCCATGTGTCAGTTTCCTTCTCCTTATTAGTTGCAGTGGCCTTTTTTCCCATCTCTTCCAATCTGAAATCTTTTAACTTGAGTGTGTATGAGTGACCTGTCTGAGGCACATTTCTGGGTGCAGGCAAATAACAAAGCCTTGTTCTTCTTAAAACGTGTTAATTGTCTTGCTGGGCAACCCAACCTTCCTAAACCCCAAACTTTTCTTCCTGTTGTCAATGTGGTTCTATTGCTGCTCCTTCACTTTCTCTGCTTTTCTTAGCCCATCCTTCTTTTCCTTCTCTGGACACATCCATCCTGCCTTTTTTTTTTTT
>VYXD01016010.1:268402-281518 GCA_013397195.1 Hylia prasina
AACTCATTTGGATTTAACCCTTTGGAAGGACAAAGGACAAAGCTCACATCTCTGCACAATCTATTTTTACCCTTCCAAGAGTTTCCATGTCACCTAAAATCCTGGACAAATGCGCTGTTGTGTGAAGACAAAATAAACATCCTGAGAGGGTTGGGTTATCTGAGTGAGATGAAATCAGGCTAAAACATCCAAAACACTCCACCTGTTTGTTTTTTTTTTCTGACTTTCTACAAACCCAACAGGAATTGTTTGGCTCTGACAGGCACCACTGGTATTTAATATTTTGGCTACAGGGGATCTCAAAGGAGGAGAATCTTCTGCAAAGAAGTGAAATTCTGAAGTGGTCCAACACCAAGAGAAAAGCTGAAATGAGCAAATTTTGGTACAACACTTCCCTTAAGAACTGCTGACAGCAAGGACCAAGGCGCTTGGTGAGGGATCAAACCTTGAAGTGGCTGAGAGCAACTAAATTACTTGGTTGTCATCAATCCCAATTACCACCAGTGATGTTGATTCCCCTCTTTTCAGTGTCCCTGCCTGGGAATACATGTACCTTTTCCAAAATATATGCAGATTAAAGTTAATTTGTAGGTAACATGAAGGAGATGTAGCCACAGTGTAACAGCCCAGCACATTTGCACACCAATAACACACACAAACCTATCCAAAAATTAAAGAATTTATTTCCTAGCTTGACTGTTTGTCCCTAAATACAGATTTAAGGGTTCTGAATATGCCACATGGCATAATACCATTATAAAAAGGGGTGTTTTTCCCCCTGTGCTAAACCTGCACTTAATGTGAATGAAATGTGTGGTCTGCTTAAGAGTCTCCCCTCTACATCCCACAAATGTGCACTGAAACTTATCCTTTCACCTACAGTGTATTCAGAGTTTCTCAGCAGGTGAAATAAAGGACCAAAACAAATAAAAATCACTGCAAGAAAATGATTAATTTTATAACTCAATAGTTTAAATTATAGCCTATGACAAACCCAAGATATTTTAAACACAGGACAGAAGAACTCCACTGAGATTTAGTCTTTTGAAAGCCCTTAATTCATACAAATTCCTATTTTTTGAGGTTTGGATTCTACAGTGAGAGGGAAGAAAATATTTTCCTGTTTGTGTGTGCACATGCACGTTTCTAATATAAATTATACAGTTCTGGTTTATGTGTGGGTAGGTATATGCATATGCATAGGCATATGTATAGTGCAATTCACATTTTTTAGGATTTTAAAAAATCAGTAGCTCATAGCTGCGCTTTAAAATAAACTGGTTTGATTTCCCATATTAAGTTAAAAAAATAAAATAAAATGAGGGGCTAATGAAATTAATGGTTGTTCAAATCAGAGGCAATTAAAAAGCACACATTTCTTTTCCTGGGGTATGAATTGTATTCAATGTTTGCAGCACAAGCCTGTAGGACAAATAATGTAATGGGTTTGGTGATTTGATACTAAAAACAGAACAAAATCCTACAGATGTAGCCTCATTTTTCTCCACACTCCAACTGCTCACTTTTTTTTTCCAATTGCATGTTTTGTACAGTTAAGAGAAAAAAATTCAGATTCTTTGTCTAGGAGAACCAATTTCCACCGTAAGAGGTACTTGCATATAATTACAGGAATTTTGGAAAGTGAAACAAAGAAACAGAAGACCAGTGACTGTGGGGTTTTTTTTGTGATTTGAGATTAAATTGACAGCTGATATCTTTCAACTTTTATGGGTTTTATCCCTTCAGTAAAAATCCCAGTAACTTTTGCACATTTTGTGCACCAGAGTCTGATATGCAAAAGCTGCAATTCTCACTGGCACCAGGGACAACATTTTTAAAGGCAATGAGATGTCTAAAGATACAAATCAGAGATCTAATGGGATTTTCAGAAGTACCTCAATGCCTAACTTCTGGGTTTGGATACTTGAATATCCTTGGAGAAAAAAAAAAAAACAAACTGTCCAAAGCTCCCAAAGAGTTTTAAGTATTTGTAACCACTGTGCAATTCCTCTTTTAGAAAACTGAATAATGGAAAGATGCCATCAACCACCAAACAAAGACCATCATAATTTGTCGCTTCCTCCATGAGTTTAGCAATTTAATAAAATCAGAGCAACTTTCTCTAAGTAATGTAGAAAATGTCTCAGTTCTCTTAAAACTCTTCAGGCTCGTGTTGATACAGGGATTTGACATAGGACTGGGTCTGCCATGGCCAAATAAATTCCCATTTTTCATCTAAATGGCAGGAACAGAAAGCAGGTGTGCCACTCCACACTTTGCCTGGCATCTGCCACAGGTTGTGGTCACACTCCCAAGTTCTCCTTGGGCCAAGCTGCTGCTCTGTGTCCAAGAAGGATGGTGCAGCCTTCCTGCTGTCCTGGGTTTGGTTATCCCAGACTTTGGGTATCTTAGTGGGACACATTAAAGGGAAACCTAAAACTCAGAGGATGGTGAATGAGGAGATAAGAGGCACAAACAAGGTTTGCTGTTGCTTGGTGCTGAAAAAAATAGAGGATGAATCCAGGCATGCCTTCCTCTGCATCCTCCGCAGAAGAGAGTTATGAGAGCAAATTCACCTGTTTTCCAGATGAAGAGAAAAAACTCAAGCACTGGTAAGCCCAAATATATTCTCATAAGATCGTGTAACTTCCCACAAACTTTGGAGGCAAGTTAAAATAATCCAAATGAGAGGAAGCTTGGAATTATTGAGGAAATGTTTCTCATTTTTATTATTATTGTAAAATGCCAATGACTCAAACTGGAGCTATTCTTGGGAAGACTGTTTCCAACACTGTTTTACCTTTCTAGCTGCAATTTTTGAGACCCAAAAGTGTACTAAATGTCCAAATCTGAGGCTTCTAAAAAGAAAGTAGGTGGGAAAATATCTCCAATTTATAAGCAGTCATTTTTCCAGCTTGGAATTTCAGCTGGTTTGAACTTTAAATAAACATAGAATTAAAAGAAGATGAGAAACAAGGGATGGAGAGATGGAGGGAGGAAGGAAGGGAGGAAGGGAGGAAGGAGGGAGAGAAAAACTGAATCAATATTGACAACTGAATCCTGGACAACTGAATCCAGGTGATTTATTTGTCCAGGAGTGGTGCCAGGACAGAGGTGAACCTCTGTGAGCAGCAGGCCCTGTGCTGCAGTAGTTGATTCCTCATCCTGAGAGACCAAGGCAGGGAGTTAAAGGAACAAGAGGAACCACATCTTCCTCTCCTAATGCCCTGAGAGTGGCTGCCCTGGCCTAAGAGATCACCATTTCCCCAGGACAAGTCAGAAGTTTCCTGGGGTTCATAAAAACTTCAATTTAAGTCCCTCAGTCCCATTAATCTTATCCTTTGGTGTGAGAACAGTTTGAGGAATCCAAATGGGATCACCTGGTGATCCGTGTCCAGCCCTGAAGGTGAATTTTCATCACCCAGAGATGTGGCAGCTCTGTCTCAGCGTGTGTCCTGCTCCCTCCTCCTGTCCTGCTCAGCACTAATCCTCTCCAGAGCTCCAACTAGAGGGTGCCCTTCTTGATCCAAAGCCCACTTGCAATAGCAATGATCAAAATGACTTTATCTTGCCTTAAATAATCTCACATGGGTTCTCACAATCCAGCTCTGTTTTCGTTGCTCAACTCCATAATGTCGGGCTGGAGCAACTCCTCAACAAAGCTGCTCTTTCCTGACCCCTTGACATCTTGGGCAAGGAATATAATGACCTCCATTGATTCAGCTGCTGGTAGCAAGAGTGGAGGGGAAGAGGTTTCCCATTTCCTCCCTTCTTCGTTGGTGGAATTGTTAAAGGATTTTGTTTTCTGTCCAAGAGAGTCTTTTGCTGGTGCCAGGGTTGCGTGCAGGAATAAAAACAAGGAACAGAGGCAAGGGGGAGACAAGTAATTTAGATGAGGGAAGGATCTGCTCCGTGCAGGATGTCTGTTTGGGGACAGATAGAGCTGGAATGAATCTTGCCTTGTAGAATGGCTACAGTAAAAACAGGCTGTAAGGGGAGCGTGCAGCACACGGAGAGTAGATTTACTGTTCAGTCTGGTAACTCAAAGTTTGCTCTGTGGATTCAGGAGAGGTGGAATTCACATCTGAGACCTTTAATGGCAGAGCTGGGGGAACAGCCACCCTTCAGGTTAATCTGCAGGGGGTTTGGATATGGAGTCCTTGACAAAAAGGTCTCTGCAGTACGTGAAGAACCTCTCTAGGAGGTACTAGAAGCTGCTCAGATCCATCTGTGCTGTCACCCCTCTAGGTCACACCACCAGCAGCAAACACATCCAGCATCTGCACCCTCACAACACCCCCTGTGAGCACAACCCGTGTCCAGGTAACAACACCTTTTTGGTGGAAACAAAGAAGGGAAGAAAGATTAATAAAACATAACTAGTGGAGAAGCTGAGTACAGTCTCACTTTATATGTTTTAGCAGCTAAAAATAAACCCACATTAAAACAGGTGATATATTTTTATAGCCTTTTAAAGGAAGTCTCAGACAGGCTGAATGAAATAAGGGAATCTCGCTATAAATGCAAAGTAGGTTCCCAGCTTTACTTCTTTTCTTTTTCTGGTTTGTTTTTATCCTCTGCTTTTAAGGAATACTTAGCAATACCTGAGAAGATCAAAAAGCTTCTACAGCCTCCTGAAATGTTTAGCAAACAAAGTGTAACTGGAAAGAATTTCTGCTTTATCTTTCCTTTCATTACTTTGTCTCCTGCTCAGTAGTGATAGGTACTTATGCATTCCATAGCGTAGTTTTGCAAAGATATCTTCCCTGGGTTTCCTCATTATCCCATAGTGCAACTAGTACACATCAATAGATGTATTTGTGATCAGATACATGGTGTGTGGTGTAAAAATACAGCTAGACAGGTGTGCATGGGAGGAAAAGAGGAGCATCTGCCTTGTCTGCTGTGAAATGCACGGAAAAAGGAACCTTTAGGGTCACAAAATCATGGAATGGTTTGGGTTTGAAGGGAGCTTGAAGCTCATCTAGTTCCACCCCCTGCCATGGGCAGGGACACCTTCCACTCTCCCAGGCTGATCCAAGCCCTGTCCAGCCTGGCCTTGGACACTTCCAGGGATCCAGGGGCAGCCACAGCTTCTCTGGGCACCCTGTGCCAGGGCCTCACCATCCTCACAGGGAAGAATTTCTTCCTCATATCTAATCTCAACCTGCTTTTTCAGTTTAAGGACATTCCTCACACGATCACAAGAAGAAAATTGGACAAATTTAGACCCGATGAGTAATATTAGATGTTTTTATGGTTTTAGCTCATGAGACGCTTGAGACTTGTGACATTTCTTCCTGGGTTGGGATGGGATTATTTTTAAAGGCTGGATATTTCTGCAGCCTGGAGAATCTGCACAGCCCTGCAGTAATGCAATCAATACAAGTTAAAGCCAGTGTGAAACATTATGTGTTTGTGAGTCAATTAGATTCATCCACCAGAGGTCATTAGATGATCAAATGACACTTTCCTACTGTCTTTATAAGTAAAGATATCAGCATTCTGTGCTATAAAAAATGCATTCTCATTAATAATAAAAACCTTAAAGGAGAAATAAAAGTGTTATGAAGTAAATTATCACACAGTGAAGTTCATGATTTTAAATAGCTTTGATAAGAAAACAGAAATATGTTCTGGATAATATTACAAAGAGAAATTAGAATTCTCATGAATTCTTATTCCAAAATAATGGGAGATGTTTAGAAGGTAAGTTTGACTCTCCATTATTCAAATAACATATTTCTAATTGTATGGTCTGAATGGCATAAACTCTGCCAAGAATGGCCCATGACTATATAAAATATGAGGTAATATGAGAAAGGTGCCTAATTGTGCTTGTAATGAGGTGGAATGAATCTCCCAGCTTTCATTGCATACCTTTACACCAATGGAGAGCAGAAGTCCTTCTGCCAAATAATATGAAGTGGATCTAGAAACAGAGAAAATCTTTCTGTTTTTTACCTGTCTAGTTTCTCCCTATCCTCACTTTGATTTTTTCCTTCCCTTAGTTTCTCTACTTGTGATAGAATCTTTCTCTTTCTTCTCAAATACCCTCATTTTGTTTCACTTCACATATCACCTAAATGTAATACCCTTCCGTTCTGGCTTATTTTCTTCAACTCCTCCATTTCTCATTTTGTCTTTACAATTTCATTATTTTGGGGCTTGATCTTGCAGCCACTGATGAAAGAAATGAGCTTCATGCAGAATTATTAATGTATCTGAGGATTTCAAGTCTTCTGGGATCACTTGGGATTGTTTCTCATTTACAGTTGTCCTCTTCTCTTACAACAGGATATGGAATGAAGGCACAGCACACAAAGTGAGCTCTAGAGGCAGGAAAGAGAGAGTTTATTTACAACTAGGGTTTTTATAGTTTTCCAGGGATTGTCTCTGGATTGGAGGGAGAAGTTGCCACCTCTCCATCCACACTGGCAGAGACAAAAGTCGATCAAAGGTCTCTCCTTGGGAGAGGAATGTAAACAAAGATTGTTTTTCCTACGAAGTCCTTGAAAGACTCCACTTTCCCATGTAAACATTCCAAGACTAATAGAAAAGTGAGGAAACTCTAAAGATTCTTAGAAGGCTTTAAAAAATTCTCAGAAGGCTGTAGAAATTCAGGGTGACACTCTTCAATGTATTAAAATTGGTAGAAGATAATAGGAGATATTTGTGATGGAGAAATTCATAATCCATCAAATACCTTTTATCCACATTGTCCTTCCCTTCCCACTAACTACTAGGTACACTATTCACAAGACAAGCAACATTTTATTATTTTTTAATGTTTTAATCAAAGGGTGAAGTCAAAGCTGCTCAGAGGGCCCTGGCAGCTGTGGTTTGGGTTTGTAGCCATACCTCAGGCAGTGGGACAAGCAATGAAGGCACGATGAAAATGAGCTGAGTCTTTCCTCTGTCCCAGGAAGATAAATGATTTTGGTTCTTGGCTCTGAGGTCTCCATCTTGCCTAAGAGATCATGGTTCTTCTGAGTCTCATTTGGAAGTTTAGCTAGAAATGTCAAGTTTTAGCCACTTTAGCCTGGATAATTTTTCACCTTTAGTCTCCATGTGTCATGGAGGGGTTGAAACTGGGTACAGGGTCCCATCTGTTGCTGAACAAAGAAGTGGCTGATTTTGCAGAGCAAAGAACAGAAATCCCAGGAAGGGGTGGGAGGCCAGGGTGTGCTGAGGCTTCATCCTCAAGAATGATCCTGTGATGTCAAAGGGTTGTGGGAAGAAGAGCCCTAGGACTGAATGTTTGGCACCTCCTGGAATTTCTATGGTGTACTGGCAGTCCTTGCACAGTGAAAGTAAACCTACTAGAAGGAAGTGAAATCCTCTGATTTACTTCCACAATTTTTCCACAAGGAGTCTTTTATTCCCAAAGGTGCGGGATACCACCAACAGAAGAGATGACCTATAATATCAAATTTAAATTAAAGAACAACGGGAAAAAATAAAATATGGGGGGAGAAAAAGGAAGATTGAAGTCTGGAGGTGAGGGAAAAGCCACTCTGGATTCTGTAAATTAAACTTTCATTTGTTTAAATGTATAAAAGGAGGGGGAGGCAAATAGCTACCTCCTTACTGGTTAGCCATGCCTGAGGCTGCTGGTAAGAAGTTTAGGATCAGGAACAGTCCCATTAGCTGCAGGAAAATGGTTCAATGTAGCATCATTTATGCCTGGGCTTGAGCTGAGCTTGATCTGAGAAATAAAACAAATATTACATGTGTGTATACATATGTATGGTGGTTTAATTTAGGCAGAATCTTTTGAATAGTTAGAATCATAGAATTTTTAAGGTTGGAAAAGGTCTCTAAAATTGTCAAGTCCAACCACTCACCCAGAACTGCCAAAGCCACCCCTAACCCATGTCCCCAAATGCCACATGCACACATTTTTGAACACTCAGAGATGGTGACTCTACACTGGGCAGCCTGTTCTAATGCCTGAATTTTTCATAACCCACCCAAAGTATTAATGAGCGGTTTTACTTTCCCAATCACAGAGTCACTGTTCTTTCCCTTCGAATTTGGCTGCAAACTGACAAATTCAGGAATGATTAATTCAGATTTTGTCCCCTATAAACTCTTAGCAGTGAGTGCCTGCAGCAATGAACCTCAGTGCATGTCCAGGCAGTCTGGATTGTTTTCTCTGTTTTTGAGAATTCCTTAATCTGTGTGGCTTTTTCTTGTTATTAGCTGTACAGAGGAGTGCTGGAGATCTGCTCTCTATAGTTTTTATCAGTGTCTAAGAAAAAAAAAAATAAAGTTTATAAAATAAGATCATCTCTAAAATTAAACTAAACTCAGTCAGCTCTTACAGTAAAGGCTCACTTCTACCTCTGGCCAATACTAAAACCACTGAGTGAATATAATAAAACATTTCTATTTTTGCCTTCTAAGGGTGCAATTGTAGTAGAACTTCACTAATGGCAGCTTCCCCAGTCTGCACCATTTCTGGTGGACTCACAAACTGCCTCCACTTAATCTACCCCCATGGCAACCCCAGCTCCCCCCACTTCTCTGTGGATTCCCAAAGATCACCTCTCCAAACACTTCGGTAGAGACATTCTAGGAATAGTAAATACTCAGTCTGATAACCTGGCCTGGCCCACTTGAAGTTTAACAGGTTGTTTAGGCTATGAACACATATGGCTTTTCGAAAAAAAATGTTACAGAAATAGGAAATACAGAAGTAAAACCCTAATCGCAGTTAGAAACTCACACAGCATCATCTTCTCCAGTGACCAGATTCTAACTGGAGTCAGTGTAAAATGTCTCAGAAGGAGATGGCAAAGTGGATGATTTTAAGATGAACCTCCTACAGCATGTGTGGGATATTAGTTTATCTCTGTGTTTCTGGATGGTTGGTCACATGCTATTTTTTGGTTGGTTTCTGCAATGGAAAAAAAAAAAAAAAAGAGGGTTAAACCAAAATCTCACCTTGTTCTAATGAGCTCTCTTGGGACCTCCAGAAATCTGTGTTATGTCATTTTAATGGGGCACAGCTATTTGCTGTATCAGAATAATGAAACCTAGACACCTAAGGCTGGAAGGGACCTCGAGAGGTCATCTCTTCCATGGCCCAGCCCTGGGGCAGGATCAACTCTACCTGTGTTTTTTTCTCAGAGCTCATCCTCTAACCTGTTTGTAAAGGCCTTTAATGAAGGAGATGCCACAGAAGGTCTAGTGATCCTCATCACACAGAATTATTTCATCCTGAACAACACAAAAGTGACATTTTTTTAAACAAAACTTGCAAGCTGAAGCTGAGGAAGATGTGTGCAATTTTAATACTGTACATGGGGGGGGCAAAGAAAGAGAAAAAAAGGAATTGTGAAATCTAGGAAAATATTAAGAACTCATGTAAATAATCTAATGACTGGTAAATGAAACTGATTATGAACTGTTGGAATTGCTTCAAGTGCAGTTTGACATTAGCAGTGTTTATGGGAGTGGAGTTTATCATTGAAACACAGAATTACAGGATGAGCTGGGTTGGAAGGGACCTTGAAGCTCATCTCATTCCAACCCCCTGCCATGGGCAGGGACACCTTCCACTATCCCAGGTTGCTCCAAGCCCCATCCAACCTGGTCTTGGACACTTCCAGGGATGGGTCATCCATAAATTAGCCCTACATATGCAGAGGTATTTTGCTACACTAATAGAAAGTGACACCAAATGCCATGGATTAATTACATGTAAAATGCCTTCTTTTGTTAATTAAACAGTTTTGCCTTTAAAACCCATTGGAAAGTCTCATTTCAATTCTTTCTTCAAAAATAAAAGACAAATATATGTGTTTGATTTATTTCCCTTATTTTTACACCAGTTTTTGTGCTTTTATTATTTATAGTAGTATTTGTTAGCTCCGTTTACATCCTTTCCATTCTCCTCTATTATCCCTGAGACAAGGATCAAAACTGAAATTCAGCTAAAGGATGAAGGAATGGTGGGGACTCTTGTAGTCATGTCAAATATGTGGGGTTATGCTCCCTTCCTACCTCTATGTAAGTAGCAGTCGCATTTTACCAATTTTCCGTTTACAAAAAATTGATTGGGTTATTTATTTTGCGCTTGAAAAGCTTAAATAATCATGATTGCCCTTACTCCCATTGGTGGTGTATTGATACAGGCTATTTCCCATCTGCTTGTTCCCCCTCCTTGTAAACAGTTTTCTCATTTCTCGTGTCTGGTCTTTAAATATTAAAGATACTCCCCCCCTTTCCTTTAAACCTTCACTTACTATTTTCACCTGAACACGCTTTATTTTGCAGCTTTGAGGATGCTTAATTCCATGGCCTCTATAATAAACAGCATTCAGAGATGCCAGAAGATCCATCCTTTTCTGGGCGAGGTTACATTTGTCTCTCCCACACAGTTTTGTTTTTTTTTCCTGGTTAGATTCAGCTTAGGGAAATCAGCCTTCCTCCAGGCAGGCAGGGTATGGGCGAGGAGAGAGAAGCACATCCTGCCTGCAAATCACAAGCAGAATTAGGTCAGGAGGCCACGTGCAGCCAGGCAAGCATCAGTTTTAGCTCTGTGATCAATTCAGCATCATCCACCCGCACTGGGCTTGTTACAGCTTTGTGGCGGTGAGGAAGGATGGGAATTTCAAACTGCTTCCGTGCAGGGAAGGGTGAACTGTTCCCTGGGATGGTGAGAGCAAGAGCAAGAAGCAATGTGACTCATGAGTTTATCATATGAGGTGGGTGTGGGCTCCTACCCCTGTTCAAAGGATTCTTTATTTTGCATTAAACGGTTATTTCATATAACAGAGAAACAATGCTGGGAGCAAGGGCTGGGAGCAAAGGCCTCTGTGCTGAAAATGTCATCCCCAGTATCAAAACTTTCCTTCCCTCTGCACTTCTGGGTTAGCAGGGTAAAAACAAGAACAGAGCTCTTCTGTGCTGTTTGAAGGAGGAAACACTTTAGCACATCTTTATAAAAACCCAGTGGAGATATTGGCTGAAGATTTATTTAATTGGCGACTGCAACTGGTTTATTACCAGAGAACTTCTCTTGGGAGCATGAGGTGGGATGTACCTTGAAGGACTTTCTTGATACAGGTCACTGTGGGATTGAAAGGGCCAGGGGCTAGGTAGACAAGATGTGGGATCTTTTGGGGGAGAAGAGTGAGGCCGAGTGAGGGGGAAAGCAGTAAAAGCAGTTTGTAGGAGGACATGAAAGGTAAAATGAGATCCTCACTTACCTACTAGCACAGACACAGCCCTGATGTATCTCTCTTCAGAAGCATCCCTGCCCATGGCAGGGGGTTGGAGCTAGATGATCCTTAGGGTCCCTTCCAACCCAAACCCTTCTGTGATTCTATGATTACATTTGTTTGCAAAAATATGAGGATAAAGTATTTAATTTTATCCTCTTATTCCACTAAGTTTAGGGGTAATTACATTTCACAGGGATGTGTGGTGACTCTTCCTCTCTCATACTTTGAACACCATTTCTCTGAAATATCTGCAGTTTGGGGCTGGAGATTCCAGGGTTATCCCAAAACTGAACTGGCTTCCCAGGGAATGGTCACAGCCTCAAGGCTGCCAGAGCCCCAGGAGTATTTGCACGACTCTCTCAGCCAGATATTGGGTTGAGGTTGTCCTCTGCAGGGTCAGGAGTGGAACTCGATCCTTGTGGGTTCCTTCCAGTTCAGGACTTTCTAAGATTCTTTAAAGGAGCAAAGCCTGAACAATTTGTGTTAAAGAAATGCATTTTTTTTTTCCTTCCAGGCTTTTCAAAACCATCAAATTTCAAAGGTAAGACATGATGTATTCAGTCTCATCACTGTTCCTTCATCTTCAAGATACTCTTGTTGCAGAAAGCCTGTTCTGATAATAATAATAATAATAGTAATAATAATAATACCAACCACAACACTTCTTATTATTCAAAAATAATCTGAAGAAGCAATGAAATTTGCTTGATGCAGGGTGGCACTTGACTTCAGGCAGACAAGAAAGCTGAGTCCTAATGCTGACACCAAAACCATCTCTCTTCCCTGATAAATCAGAAGCCTGGAGCTGAAGAAGGATATTTACACCTATTTGAACAGAAGCAATATCTCATCACCATATGATGATAGACAGTAAATAATAGTAACCACATGTGATAAGAATGTCTTCCAATATATGTATATATGTGTATATATCTCTGTATACCTATAGGATAGGTACATACCTATGTAATTCCTAATATCTTACATGTGGTACCTATATAGTATTTCACATCTTACACATAAATCTGCATTTCTGTGTCTTTATATGCATATTATATATCCATATCTCTACCTTGTATCTATATATATGCAGATCCATATATCTCTATATACCTGCAACTATCCAGCTATAAATATATACACTCGGTGGCAGACACACGTATGCAATTTACATGTTAACAACAGATTCTACTCAGTGAAACATCTGTGTAAACACAGAGTTGCTTACTGACCTCATTGGATAGGCAGAGAACAAACTCTGGCCAAGTATACTCAGCAGACACGGAAAGAACCCAAAATGACAGGTCTAAATTCAGCACCACTAAAATACAAAAACCAGGGGGGTTAAAAGAAGTCAGATGGTCGGCACCAGAGCTGGGTTATGTATTATGCATGTGTTTCCTACAGTTCTGTGTGTTGGTAGATTGGTATCCAAATAAATAAGTTTAAGTTGTGACCTGACTGCTTTTGATTTACTGAGGTCAAAGAGAGCGGATACCTCTTCTTCACGGAGAGTTATGTATGTAAATCACTGCCCAGCTAAGCCAAGTGTGGGCAGTACCTCCTTGTTACTTGGGAAAAAATTCCTGCCTGGCTCCCATTTGCTGCTGCTCTGATACAAAGATGGATTTGCTGGATTTCTCCCTCCCCACACTTTTTTTTTCTTTTTTTTTTTCCTGTTGGAATTTTGCTAAAGATTTATTCACTGAAAGGCTGGATGTGCTCTGAGCGTTTCACCCTCCTGAGCAGTGGCATTGCTGAAAGGACCAGAGAACGAGCTCCATGTGAGCGTCAGCCGAATTCTCAGAACAGCTCTGTTGTAGTGAATGAGAGTCCTGGGACATGTTTGTAGCCTAACACACACACACACACACACACAGAA
>VYXD01016010.1:281546-352485 GCA_013397195.1 Hylia prasina
AAAGTTTGGTATCTGGGCCAGAGGGTGAGAGCTGTTACATGTGTCCCTGTCTCCTGCTGCTTGGGGCCACCGGAGTTCAGGGAATAACAATAAAGAATTAGAGAGCAAGAGGCACGTGTGCTGCAGCTGATTCCGCCCGCTCCCAGCCGAGCCATTCGTCGTGCCCCGTGCAAATGAGTTATCGGGACCCAGCAGATGGGACCCCGGGTGTGCATGTGCCTGGCAGACAAGGGGACTTTGGTGTCACTTAACTTCTGCTTTATTGTCACAGCAGCTCTTTCTGTGGGACCGTCTCACTCATGGATTTTTAAATACGTCAAGCTTTCTCTGGAGAAGTAAATGCGAGAGCTGAAAGAAGAAAACAAACAGACAAAAAAGGCTCAAGCCCCAAACATTAACCAGACGCTGGTAATTGCATTTACTGTGACACTTTTGGCATTTCCTCTACTTATAAGGGGAAAGCTGCATCTGAAGTGACAGTGGGAAATAAAGAAAGGGCTTAAGTGTTGATCTTTTGTTTTAATGGTGGCTGTGGTGGAAAGATGCAAGGCAAAGCCTGTGGGTGTCACTGGAAGAACTCCAAGCTTGAGTTCACATTCAAACCAGAATAAAGGAATAATGTGGGATTAATTCTTTCAGCATTAGCTAGGCAGAAGTTAAATATATCAAATATTCCTAGATGTTAAGAAATTTTTCCTTGTGAGGGTGGGGAGGCCCTGGCACAGGGTGCCCAGAGAAGCTGTGGCTGCCCCATTCCTGGAAGTGTCCGGGGCCAGGTTGGATGGGAAGAGCCTGGGATAGTGGAAGTTGTCCCCACCCATGGCAGGGGGTTAGAACTGGACAATCTTTAGGGTCCCTTCAAACCCAAAGCATTCCATGATTCCATGATCCATGGAGCACACAGTCATGGAGGCCACAGGGACAGAGGGGAGCAGGTTCAGGGCCCTCAGGAGGCAGCTCTCCTTCTCACAGATGGTTTAGGAGTGAAGCTGTGAGCTCAGACCACTCACCTGACATGTACATCCCAGACTGAAGGGAGAAAAAGGGGTCACATTTGATGCTGGCTCCCATTTAAGTCAGGTTCTTATCCAAGCTTTCCTCTTCTGTTAGCAGGATGAGCACTGGGAACAAAGGCCAGGCCAGTGGGCACTGTGGCACATGCCTGTGAATGCTTTTATTGGGGTTAATGGTGCCACTTGCAGATTAAAAGGCTGCAGGAGCTCCAACATGTGCACATTCCCATGGGCTTTGTGTCTATCCTGAGAAAAACTGTGCCTGTGTCAGGATTACAGGGCAGGAAGGCATTACTATAGCAGGGTAGGAAATAAAAAGAAAGGGGTTAAAAAATTTCAACAAAATCTTTGAAAGGGGCTGGCTGTTGAATCCACTGGTTTTCTCAAAAAAAAATAAAAGGATTAACTAGTTTAATATTAAAGAAAAATGAGAGGACAGTAAGAATGTCAAGAAATACAAAAACAGCTCACTTGGACATTACTAAATTTTTAAAAAGGTTTTTTTGGTCAATAGACATTTTCAGTTTTGACTTTTAAAGCAATTTAGGGTAAAAGGAAAGTCTGAAAAAAAGAAATCATTTAGATCTGTTAAAATGAAACAGCTCAACACGCTAATCAATATCTATACCTGGAACCATTAGAATTTCTATTTTTTTCCCAGTTGGTTTCGGAGGGGTCAAAGATTTGTGGTTTTTTTCAGCCTTCTGAAGATTTCACCTGTATCTTGGTTAATAACCAGACAGACCAGGAACTTCACTGTATCCTTGGATTAAAGCAATTGAGCAGACTGAATTATTACTGGTTTTGAGTTTCACAGATACATAGGCATACTTGTATATGTATGTAGTGCCCTGGTGGGCAAAAAGTAAAAAATCTATTATAAAATATAATAAAAAATAAATAAACAAAATGAAATAAAATAAAAATGCTTTGCATCATTCAAGCCTCTTCCCTGAACACTTACTGTGAAAATGTCCATCTACTCAAAAAAAAGCTAATCTTCACTCTGAAGCAGTTTCAAAACATATTCTTCAAGCCACCATAATTATTCATGCTATCTACCCTCTTTTCATATCAACTTCTGCAGGAAAAGGAAATGGCTATTTCTTTGTGGTTAAACCTGCAAACTCATCCTATTATAAAATTACTGGTTCTACCCTGTCTACTTTGGAAAATTAGTTTGGTTGGCAAATTGTTGCATTTATTCTCGGGATCAAGAGAATCATCTAAATTTGAAGAAAGCACAGACTTTTTTTTTTTTCCAGTTTTATTAAAAATTACCTTGAATATTGTATTTACTTCTCTTATCTCCATTTCTTTAGCCCTAAGGAAGAATATCATCAGTTTGATTCTAATAATGCCTAGTGGGTCTGCTGTAAAAACTCTTTGTAAAAATGATCTCTCTACCCAAAAGACAGCAGCTTAAAAAGGAGAAGCAGATAAAGTGTGATTAGAGCTGGTTCTCTCTTTCCTGAAATATAAACAAACCTTGATATCAAAAGCCACCTTCTCCTTAAAATGTTGACTTGCCAGAGCAATCCTATTTAAATCCTCATGGAAGGTATTATCAGAATATGTCATAAAATGTTGTTGCATATTGAAAAGCAACTGTCAGGGATTTTTTTATTTTTTTTTAATGTACCTTTTTTGAAAAAGTTCCCATGGACAATTAAAAGCTTGTTTTTGGATACCTCATTCCTGGAAGTGTCCAAGGCCAGGTTGGATGTGGCTTGGAGCAACCTGGGATAGTGGAAGGTGTCCCTGCCCATGGCAGGGGGCTGGAACTGGATGTTCTTTAATATTCCTTCCAACCCAAACCTTCTTGTGGTTCTGTGATGATTCTATGAAAATGGCATCTCACCCTTAGTGAGACAATAAAGGTAACCATAGAAGAATAAAAGAAAAATTCTCTTTCCCCCCGTCCTTGGACAAGGATGAAAGAAACCTTAACTTAATATGGGAACTCAACAACAGGGGCACCTTTGTATTTTTCCCTTTCTTTTTACCTAAAAATCAGGAACTGAATGTCACCAGCGGTGCTTGAGGGGTCATCAGTTCAACCCGGTGTGACTAATCCTCACTTTCCTGGGTCTGCATCAAAATGGCCACGTTCAGGATGACCTGATGGCTCTGACTCCCCCAGCTTCCCACGCACCTCACCTGCCACTAACTCCCAGCTTGCAGACAGGGACAGTGCTCTGTTCCCATAATTATGAGCATGAATAAATCCAGGGAAAGCGCGGTACCATTTAACGGCAGAGAAATGCTCAGCTCTGACAGCTCATTAAAGAAAGCACCATCTTTAAAGGAACTGATGCAAAAGAGAACATATGAAGCTTAACCCTGAGGTGGATTTGGCAAGGCAGAGCAATGCCAAATGTCCTTTATGGATTGCATTAAGAATCTGTGGGCTGCAGTAAATGCCAGGTCAGGTGTATGGAGTCTGTGGCCTGTGATGTGTTTGCGGTGGATGGCAACCGGGTTATGCAGAAACATTAAGTAAACTGGAATTTCCCTGAATAAGGACCAAGCTGGTGCAGAGGAACATTAGGGCACAGTAGGTCAGACGAATGATAAAGAAATTATGAAACTAAATATGCACTGATATCAAAGGTCCTCCTGCTATGTCATTGGTCTGTTGAATAACTTCGGGCAAGACCCTTTGATAGATGAAACCACATGTCTTTACATGAGACGTCTGCTCCCAAGTCATGTAGGTGCTTCTGAAAGTCCTACTTTCACATCTGTCTACTTGATTTCCCAACCACTTAAAGTAATATCTGGGTATATGGTTTTGTTGTGGGGTTCTGTTTTTTGGGTTTGAGTTTGTGTGTGTACGATGTAGTTTTTTAAATCCAAACTTTGCATTTTATATAAAGACCACTTTAGCATGAAAAATTGCTTAGAACAGGGAAATAAATATTTTAATCCACTAATGTTAAAATAGCATGTTTTGACACATCAACATTATTTTCTCTCTTTTTCTCTCTTTTAATTTATTTCTTATTTAATACAAAATGAGAATTTGTAACCATTCTCATTCAGTTTAGAAAACACATAATCAAATTCATGTTATCAATATGATTGTTCTTTAAGGGAGAACAACCAAGCAAATATCTGAGCTTACTCAGAAGCTGAATTTAGCACTTCATAACATTGTCAGTTTTGTCTACTGCTGAGTCTTTAGAGTGCCTCCTGGACATCTGGAACTGTTCCCCAGAAGGTTTTGACCTGGCTCAGAAGGTGGAATGGGTCACGGATTCTCCCCATGAGAATTTTTGTTATGGGTATCCATGGTTTCAGAGGTTCAGAAGATTAGGGAGTTTGGTGCAGGATTTCCCATGACAGCTTCTCCCAGTACCAGACAACTGTGTGGAGTGTGCCAAGTATAGGCAGCACCAAAGTTATTTTGGAGGCTTCATTTGCTTTCATAAATGTATTGAGGTCTTGGACTGCATTGCATCCTGCAATGCTCTCAACTCCCTGCATAAGTTCATTAAAACACAGAGAAATGCAGCCTTGGTAAATGGTCCTTGGCAGTGATCTGTATTCAAAGGCATCAAGGGTTAAAATTTGATTTCAGCCTAATTTTACTGCCTTGCAATAGTTTTTTCTTCTCTCTAACTTAATTTCTCTCTGTCCACACAGGGGGAGAAAATCAGTTTTGACCCGTTAGCTGTTCCAAGCTCTAGCACAGGCTTCCTTCCTGATTTTGGATGAATTGGTTAATCCTGCACCACAGCTCCTCCATATCACCAAAAAACAAGCAGTGAGCAGCCACTGTCAAGATGGATTTTATGGATTTCCTTGCACATGTAATTAGGAAATGCACAGACATACAGGTAGGCACCCACATAAAGTTTGAATTATAACACACATTGGTGGAGGAGTTTTGTTTCCTAAGAAAATCTGTCTGAAGAAACTGATATAAAGGAACAAAGATGGGGATATCTTAGAATTACAGAATCACAGAAAGGCTTTGAGTGGAAAGGACCTTAAAGATGATCTCATTCCAAACCCCTGCCATGGGCAGGGACACCTTCCACTATCCGAGGTTGCTCCAAGCCCTGTCCAACCTGGCCTTGGACACTTCCAGGGCAGCCACAGATCACAGAGCATCCATCTGGGGCCATCTCTCCTTATGATGGTGCAGTAACTGAGGTTACATTGGGGTGCATACTCTTGTACATCAAATATAATCCTGCAGTTGCAGGGCTGTGCCACTCTGAAGGATCACAGGGTTTCCATTGGTCCTGTATCCATCTATCACTCCCATAACAATGCCTTGGATGCTCCAGGGAATTGAGGATGACAGTGTCTGCACACTTTTAGGCAGTTAAATTGGGCCCTCCATGACAAGATGGCCGTGGCAATCATGTGCCCCTCCTGAATCGTCATTTTCACAGAAACATTGTTTAAGCCTCAACTGATGTAATTTTCTACCCTATTCACAATCAATATTTTGCATATTAAGATTCAGCATCTTATTCAGTAACTACCTACACTTTTCTAAATTAATTGAAGTTATATGTTGAAAAGTTCTCTTGGAGATAAACTCCATTATCTAATGATACATTTTTCACTGCTTTTGATTTTGCCAACTTGATTTTTACTCTTCTTTTTGTACTGGGTGACTAAATTGAAGTTTTTTAGGCACTTTCTCTTGGCTACTGAATGTTTTACAGGCATGCTTAATGTCTTACTAGTGTATGTACCAAAACACGTTACACACACACATATTTATATTTCCTAAGATGTAAATAATAGATTTGATTTGAACATATTAATATATATATATTATTATGTATCCTATGCATGGATAGTAAGATACAGACAGATATTGATATGACCCTAACACTTTTTTTATGTATTACTGTATAATAGATAATTGCAAAGTGTTAGACTCAAAATCTAATTCAGCACATTAATTTGCACTGGCTTGACTAATAAGTCTATTGTATGGGCTGAAAATGTAATGAAAACCCTCAGCAAGAAGTTAATGAAAACTTGGGTTCTTTTGAATAATGTGGAGAATGGTACAGCTGTCCTAGGGAGATCCTCTTGCTTATATCACACACCAAAATAAAAGTTGGAAGTTCTCATTATTGCTTTGAAGGAAGGTTATTGTAAATAGCAGGTTATAATTGCATTTGCAAAATACAATCACTTGATACCTCTTTGAAATGAGGACACTCAGTTAGAAACTGAGGTGCACAATAAAACCTCATCTTAGTGAGAGCATATCAGGGATGGAGAAATCACCTTAGGGGAAAGAGGAGTAATACAAAGGGGCACACAGGGAATACACTGGCAAGAAATTTGATATAAAATTCAACCTGAAAAACTCAAGGTAAAGCATCCTGAAAAAAAAAAAAATCAATTCATGCAAAAAGATTGTGTGGCAGGTGAGACTCAGGCAAAAAAGGGGCAAAATTACCTGAAATAAAACTGATCTGAAAAATAGCCATGAGGTTGTGTCAGGACATAGAAAATAAAATGTTTTTCAGAGATAACATTACAGAGCTTCTAACCCATTTCCTTGTATCATTCACCAAAAGGAACCACACAAATTTTAAATCCTGCTCCAACACTGAGTGAAGTCAGTGGCAGCTTTGATGGACTCGTCAAGTTGGGAATTTTGCCCACACTCTGTTTGGGCTGGATGGGTTAATGCAGGAAGAGAACTCAGAACTCTGCCTGTGTGGTAGTGAAGAACAAGGCTGAGACATCACTGAAGAGGCTGGGGAGGGCTGTCTTATGAGGATGGATCTGAAAAACTAATATCCATGTAGCTTGGCTAGGAAATGACTAAAAAGAAATAGAAAAATTGCCTACAGTCATTTGAAAGGTTTAAATGCCAAGGAAGGTGAAGAATTATTTAGGGTGTGGACATTGCCATGAGCAATGGAATTAAATTAATTAAGGGAACGTAGAAGCTGACTACCAGAAGGGGGGAAAATAGTCCTAAAGTGACTTTTAAACAACCTGTCAGTGGTGGAAGCTCCATTAATAGGGTCATTTAAAATTGAAAGGAAAAAAAAGGAAAAAATCCTGTTGGGGATAATTCTTCAAATGCCAAGGTATGCAACGATGTGATCTAAAGACTTTAAGGACAGAGGAGATCATAATAATCCACCTATTATACAGGAGGTCAGGCAAGAGAATTCTAATGGCCCCTTCTGGCCTCATGCACCAGGAATCTACAGAAGCAGAGGTGGACAACTTCATGCCAGCTCTCAAAATTGTTACTGAGGTGAAACTCCCTCTGAGCCTGAGACTGATATTTTATGTGGAATGGGAAAGGAGCATCCCAGAGACATTAATCTTTGCCTCCTCTCTGTAGACAAGGCCATATTTTGTTCTTTCAACCAAAAGGTTGAGTTCTGCCGAAGAGTTGGTTGTCGTTGGCACAATATTTGTGCATTAGGACCAGGGAGAGAATCCAACGGGTTTCAGCCTGACTTGGTTAGTACAGACTGAAGTTTATGTTCTTTATTTCCCTGGGTTCATGGCTGGATTGACTTAACTTCATCCTGCAGAACTGCCCTCCCACCCTGCACAGTCAATCACACCAAACAGAACAGGAGCACTGAAGCTGGGAATATTGGACGCAGGGAAGAAAATACTATAAACTGTAAATCAAAGATGATGTCTAGTTTATGAGAATTTTGCCTGAAGATATATTTTTTATTCCCAAAAGCCTCTTTGCTAAAGCATTTATTACTGATCCTAATTCCTCTTGCAAATTTAGTTAATACTCATAGATATCTTTTGCATACAGAGTAGCACACATGCAGCTACACTAATGTCTCTCAGTTGCTGGTGGAGGCCTGAACAGAGCAGACTACAAAGTGCTTGGGCAGACAGCTGAGAGGGATATGCACCTAAAAATAAAAATGTTGATACTTGTGGAAATAATTTGCTTTTAGTGCTATTTTTATTGTACCAATTAAACGTGCCATGAATGCACCATAGCCATATGGGTTTCCTCAATTATCCAAACATGCCTGTAACATGAAAAAGTGACCAGTATTATGGAGTAGAAGAACAAGGCATTGACATGACTTTCCTATCTTAATTTTAGCTAAAATTGTAACACAAAGGACATTTCTTCTACCACCACCAGCATAAATTAATTATTTCCTCCCTAAGCAGCCTTGCCCTTCTTTTTCTTTGCATTCCTTTTTGTGTAATCATTGAATCATGGACCAGTCTGGGTTGGAAGGGACTTGAAAACTCATCCAGTTCCAACCCCCTTCCATGGGCAGGGACAGCTTCCACTATCCCAGGCTGCTTCAACCTCTGTCCAACTTGGCTTTGGACACTTCCAGGGATGGGGCAGCCACAGCTTCTCTGGGCAGCCTGTGCCAGGGCCTCACCACACACCCAAGGAAAAAAATATTCCTAATATCTCATGATCTCTGTTTGCAATCCTGAGTGGTACTGGGCTGGAAAACTGGGTAAGACAAAGGTCTTTGCTACAGTCCTAAAGTTTGCATATGGAGCATGTTATATCCCAGTTCAGGAAGGGAAGACCTCTAGGTAAATCCCAGTAAATTCACATGGAAAAAGATTTTATTGTCAACATCATCAGAATATAAAGGTGCTGACAACATGCAAGAATTATTCCAAGAACAAGGAGATCAAGGCTGGGAATGGTGGTATTATTGGGAATGAGTACAAGGGTAGAATGAATAAAGCTTTGCTCATAGATGGTTAACAGAAGCATAACAACATTATGCAAATATTCTGAGTGTAATTGTCAAGGCTTGAACAGTGAGTATTTAGGAACTGAAGGAAACTGTCTTGGGATGCACTGGGATAGCAAGTGAAGCTGGAGGGGTAAAATAGTATTTAAATGGGGAACTATAATGGGGAATAATTCCCAAATCGAGGGAATTTTAGACTTCCAGAATTTAAAAGTTCAGGTTAATTAAGTTGCCCATGTTGTTAATAAACAGGAATAGCAGCTCACTTGGAGAAAATAAAGCAGGTTATCTTAAAAATACTTGAGAACCACTTGCCTGAAAGAAAAACCTGCCTGTAGTCTCTACATTGTTGTGTAGAGACTCACGACAGTACAATTCCAGTTGTATTCATTGCATTGGCACAGGAAAATTTCAGTGTATTGGTGTTTCTCTTGGTGATATATGAGATTTCCAGAATTTTGGCTCAGTTGTGACACTATTATCTCAGTTTGATTAACCCATGTGAAGTGTGTTATTGTTAGGACTCTGTGGGCTGAGAGAGAACGGAAATATTACCACCCAGACAACTTGTTTGAACAAGGATAAAGATAAAAGAAATCTTTTTGAGATGCTTTTTGATCTGATGCTGGAAAAGTATCAAATCTGTGTGCACAAACTGAAAGTGGATTATTTAGCCAGTGGGTAACGTCGTAAGAGTCCCCACCCTACTGATTAGATCTCCAGGTTTGGAGTCCTTCAGAAGAAGGACTTGATTTGAACGTGGAAAAAAGAAAAAAAAAAAGAAAGAAAAAGAAAAAGAAAAAGAAAAAGAAAAAGAAAAAGAAAAAGAAAAAGAAAAAGAAAAAGAAAAAGAAAAAGAAAAAGAAAAAGAAAAAGAAAAAGAAAAAGAAAAAGAAAAAGAAAAAGAAAAAGAAAAAGAAAAAGAAAAAGAAAAAGAAAAAGAAAAAGAAAAAGAAAAAGAAAAAGAAAAAGAAAAAGAAAAAGAAAAAGAAAAAGAAAAAGAAAAAGAAAAAGAAAAAGAAAAAGAAAAAGAAAAAGAAAAAGAAAAAGAAAAAGAAAAAGAAAAAGAAAAAGAAAAAGAAAAAGAAAAAGAAAAAGAAAAAGAAAAAGAAAAAGAAAAAGNTCGTTTTCAAATGTTAACTTACAAGCAGAAATTACTGATATAATTAAATGTTCCTGTCAGGGACAAAATAGTTTCTTCTTTAAAAAATGAAAACAATTATTTGGGGGATAATACCCAGTCTTGAGAAAAGTCACTGAAGAGCAGCCAGACTGGAGTCTATTCTGATGCTTTTTTTGTGGTGGTTTATAGGATTACAGAATCTCAGCAGCTGGAAAAGACCTCTAAGGTCTTCGTGTCTAACCATCAGCACAGCATTGTCCACCACTAACCCATGTCCCCAAACACACCTACACATTTTTGATCACTTCCATGGATGGTGACCACCACTTTCCTGGGCAGCATGTTGCAATGCTGACCACTCAGTGAAGAAATTTTTCCTAATATTCCATCTAACACTCCTCAATTTAGTTCATGTGCAGTGGATGTTGATCAGAGAGAACAAGAGATGGAATAATGGATTTCATGAAATGTCAGTGAGAAGAGACAAGGCCCTTGTCTGGTCTTTCACCAGCCTGTCCTTTATACAAATGGGAGAATTCCTTTCAGTGATTCCTAGCATAGAAAGACCAAGGAACAACCCTTTTTCTGGGCTGTGCTCTCTGTAGCATCATGGGATGAAGATATTTTGTGAAACAGTCGAGGGCTACTCTAGGGTTGGAAAGAGCAGATGAGCCCCACAGCTTCACACCTTCCCCTGACACCCAGGTCCCTTTTCTCCACTCCTTCTGCCTCTTGTGCTTCCCCTCTGGAGCATCTGAGAGAGAAATGAGCCCCAGTTTTTTTTTTGAAGGGAACTATTTTGGAGAGGAGCTAACCAGGAATAAGCTGCTAAAGATAAGCAAAGGTGTGAAACTTGAGCCAAAATTCAGCCCAGCAGGTGCTCCACCCATTGGGCTCACTTTGCTAAACCCCACCTCATGTAGACTTTGTAGGTAACAATCTCCACAGGTATAACTTTTATTTTGCTTTTCTTCCTTGTTGCAGATGAAATGTGGCCCATTTCCCTGGGTATGATCTCACAGATCCTTATCAAATAATTTCTTTTTGATAAACAAAGGAGATTACATTGCTCCACTTTATTTCAAACCATTATTTCAAGACCTGGTTATGGACACAGACCTGAGAAGAGTTTCCTGGCCCTCATGATCAGAGTGCTGCAGTAGATATTAACCATGACAGGTGAACCCTCCTGAAAACTTTTCAAATCCCTTCTTAGAGCTTACATTTTATTTCTTTTCCATATTATCAGTGCTAATCTCTTCCAGTACCTAACGCCTTTCACTGGTACAAACTCTTTATTGCACTCTGCCCTTGGGCTCTAACAGCAACCAAGCAAATGCTTCACCTTGGGTTGTGTAGAGGATGTCTCTCATTGCCAAAAAGGTTAATTTTAGCAGTGCCTTCTGTGAGATCATCACTTTTATGACACCCACAGCCTGGGATAGGCTGGATAACACTCTTACCCACACCTGGAGCTCTGCCCACTCATTCTTATTATCTGAATCTCGCTTCTCTCAGAGAGGTAATTGGAAGTTTTTTTTTTAATTCATCTTCTAACTGAAATAGGATATTTAGATGCATCAACTCCTTTGTGCCAAGGTGCTGCACCTGGTTTTTAGGCTCAGGTCTCTCTCATTAAATCTTCTGTTCCTGAGTGGATGTTGCAGATGCTCTACTGAACCACCACCAGAATTACTGGCCTGGATTTAGGCACCTGTGTTACCCTCCTAATCTCAAATCACACAGCCCTAAATTCAAAGCAAACAAAAGGTAAATCTTCCAATGACATTTAATTTCTTCAAGTAATTTGTTATAGTTTATATAAATTTCCATCAAAGTAGCATATGTAATATCTTTTTTTCCATGCAATCTGCCATAAATCACTCTGAAGATTAACTTTTATAATACAGATTTTTAAATTTCTTTTAGATGAAATTCAATTAATTTCATTTCACTTTAAGATGTGGCATTTCATATAGCTGATCAGAGCTAATCCACTGGAAATTTTACTATATTTAATGGAGAGGAATAGCCACTTTCAAAAGGTAATTTATCCTTAAATTTTAGATATCTATTTCAGGATGAGAAAATTCACAGTCCTGGAGTATTTTTTTTCCAATTTTGACTGGGGAGAGGATTTGCTGTGACTGATCTTGGCACAGAAATTTAAATTGCAATGATCTACCGTCAGTCAAAAGAATCTCACTCCTTATGTTTGATAAAATAAGGCTACCAGGATGAATGAAAGAATTATGGGGGAAGCCAAGATCTGAAACATCACGCAGAGATACCTGAGCTGAATACCAGTCTCAGTGTGACTGGATCCTGGAAGCACAGAGGTGCTGGGATGACAGAGGAGTTCGGATCAGTATAGCCAAGCCTCAGTGAAAACTCTTTTCCATATGCTGGCAGTGGACCAGGAGCTTGTGATTTTTGAAAGGTAGTTTTGAGGCAGGTGTTCACCTCTGCAGCCTTTCAGTTTAGAATATGTCCAGTACCTCTTTTCATGGTGGAAAAACTACCAAATTTTAACGGATATCAGTGTAGACAACGAGCTTAAATTGTGACTTTTATAGAATCACAGAATGATTTGTGTTGGAAGGGACATTAAAGATCATCTCATTCCAACCACAAATCCCTTCCACTCTCCCAGGTTGCTCCAAGCCCCATCCAGCCAGGCCTGGGACACTTCAGGGATCCAGGGACAGCCACAGCTTCTCTGGACCACCTGTGCCAGGGCCTCCCAGCCTCATAGGGAAGATTTCCTTCCTGATATCCTTTTTCCATAATCTCTTTTTTTTTCCCCTAAAACTGTGTGGCTTTGCCACAGCCTTTCAGCAGGTGGCTGATTTCTGCCACTAGAGGTGGTTGTACCTCGCTGAAAACAGAAATAATTTGCCTGGATGGTGATATCAAACCAAAATCAGCTTGTTTGCCTTTTACTGGGAATGAACAGGATTTGTGCTGATTTATTGCAGAGCAAAATTTTGTCCTCAGGTTAAATTTACATTCTAAACAACCTGAGACCATCATGTTAAAAAAACCCAAATATTATAGCATATGATGATGAGTAGATGTTTGAAGATTTTTGTGTTTAAAACAAGCATGAAAATTCTAAATTATAAATAATTCTCCAATGTTTAGATTAAAAAAAAAAACCAAACCTTACAGAGAATCTATTTTACTTCACTGGAAGGTGTGAAATGAAAATTGAAAATGAAAATTTTAATGTTGATAATTTTTAAAATGATGGATATTTTTTAGCTTGGGAAAAAAAAGTCAAATACATTTGTTCCTATGAAACTTTTAGATTTCAGTAGCTTTCATCACCTTTTTTTTTTAAATAAATGGTTTTTGAATCGTTTTAATGATTTTTTTTTTAACAAATAGTCTTGCGATTGCAAATCTGTAAATTATGCAAAAAACATGGGATGTAGTCTAATTTGTGACTGTTTTTTCTTAGGGGTGAGTTCTGTGTCAAGAGTTCCTGAACACCCAGTTCCGAGAAGCTTCACCTAATGTTTCAGCACCTAATGTTAGAAATAAAATAGAGGGGAGGCACATTATTTTTGGCAGCCCTCACTCCCTGCTCTTCTCTAACCTTGTAAAACAACAGCATTGATCAGAGAACCAGAGAGACTCACCAACAAAAGCCAGGCCAGTCATGGGATGTTACAACATTTATCTGTCAGGACATCTTCTGGGAAAGCCTAGCCATGGAGTGGAATTTTTTACTGCTTGTTACACGTAGTTAAGGGCAGAAAAACCCCAGTGCTGCAGCCTCAAAAACAACTTTACCATATTCATTAGACAGCACAAGGGCCATCGGAGCAGGGAATGGCTGCGTTCCTCGGGAGGGAAGGCAGGATCTGACATGGAGCAGGGAATGGCTGCGTTCCTCGGGAGGGAAGGCAGGATCTGACATGGAGCAGGGAACGGCTGCGTTCCTCGGGAGGGAAGGCAGGATCTGACATGGAGCAGGGAATGGCTGCGTTCCTCGGGAGGGAAGGCAGGATCTGACATAGCCTCCAGGAGACTTTTAATTCGGAGGCACAAGCGGTTTGATGGCCATTAGACAGAACAGCTGGCAACAGGAGGAGCCAAGAGGGAGCGCGGAGCCAAGGAGGGATATTTCTGCTTTCCCGGGATGGAGTGTGAGGGAGTTCACTGATACTCCAAGCTGGACGTCCAATGGATGGCAACAGCCAGCGAGACACTGGCACATGAGTCACCCTCCGTGTCTGCGGCGTAACAGTGATGGGAAGTGAACTTTTTGCGCTATGGGCTGGCAGAGGCTGTGCCAGCTGCCGAGCTTGGAGCCTGGAAGCGGCAACGGAGCTGGCAAACGGAGCAGTGGTTGGGTTTTACATCCTCCACCAGCTCCCGTTTAGGGGGAGGGAAAGGGGATCCTGCTCTGTCTTGTGGTGATTTGGCTGCTTTAAGGGAAGCTGTGATTCTTGGGGATTAGGAGATTGTTCTGTCAGAGCTCCCTTTTCACTCCTGCATCTGCTTTTGGTGGCTGTCAATCCCTGTTTAGACATTAAATCTGGTATAATCCTTCAAACATTTTCCTTCTTCTTTAAACACAGTAAATGTCCCATCCCTGGAAGTGTTCAAGGCCAGATTGGAGGGGGCTTGGAGCAACCTGGGACAGTGGAAGATGTCCCTGCCCATGCCAGGGATGAGCTTTAAGGTCCCTTCCAACCCAAACCTTTCTGTGATTCTGTGATGTAACCTGGAGGTCATAAGGAGACAGAAACTGGTACTTTAGAAATGGGCCATGTTGGTGTCCAAGCATGGTCTTCACCTATAGGTCATAAATCAGTATCTGCCTTGACAGGATTTCCAGTTTTAGTGCTGCAGTTAAGAAAAATAGTGCAGGGTTGCTGTTATTTTGTACTCTCACCCATAACTTTGTGAGATTCATTCTGGAGAACAAAGATTTGGACACAAAGTTCAAAGCGTGCGTCTGCTCTACACCACTCAGGTAAAGTAAAAAGGAGTAAAAAATTGTGTAAAATATCCTTTTGCTCACTCTTATTGGCCTTTGGCACTACTAGAGAGGCATTAGGAGGCCTTTGCATGTATGAAAATCAGTTTTAGCTGCTTTTTTAACTCCCTGCTCTGCATACTCAAAATGATGAGCACTGGGAAGTGAGACACACACCTGCAACAAAAGGACACACATTTTATATTTGATTTTTTTTTCATTTTTTTTTTTTTTTTTTTTTTTTTTCCTTAGATGCAACAATTAGGTCTGGAAAGGGAGAGGTGAAGATATGTGCTGGCGGGGAGCTCTGCAGCATTTGAAAACACTCTCTGCAGTCGAGTCTCAGAGTTTATCTCTTATAGTTACCCTCTGCTGCAGGAGGAGTCCTGATGCTCCTGAGGGAGAAAAAATATCTCAGGAAAGAAGTTACCTCTAAGTATGAGCACGGGGAGATGTGCCTGGGCACATCTGGGTGCGTGTGCACATGGTAGATGTGCCTCACGCTGAAACCTTCACATATAAAAAATGTAAAATGTGACATCTCATAATATTTTCATATTGGGTAACTACAGAGAATATTTTGGCAAGGGTGCTTAATCTAAAATGTTCAATTTTAATCAGCTTGAACTATGGTCTGTCTTTCTGCAAACTGAAAACCACCAATCAATTTTCCTTTATCTTTTTTTCTGTTTTTCTTACCCAAGGCGATGCCTTTTGTAAAAGGGTATTTATTTTTAATGGATTTTTTAATGAATTTTTCAGTCAAGCTATTAATAATGCCATTAATTATAGGCAGCTTGTATTAAAGTGCACGCTGGCCTCTTAATCCTGACCCCCAGCTATTGGCTCCCAGCTAATCCAGCCCGGTGCTTGGCAGCGGTGCCGGCCGCAGCCCGTGGCTGCTCGGGAACGGGGGAAAAAGACGGGATAAAGGATAAGGAGGGATGGGGAGGAGCGGGGAGGGGGCGAGCGGCGCTCGGAGCCTGCACTTAAAAAAAGGGGCTGAAGTTTAAAGCCAGATGATGTGTTGGTGCAGGGAGGGGGGGATAATCCTGGAGATGCGGGGCGGCGCTCGGAGGAGCCTTCCCGGAGGAAGGCTTTGCTGTGCCCGGAGCCCCGGCAGGTCCCGGCACCCCCGGGAGCCCCGCGCCGCCTTCACCCGGGGCGCCGGAGCGCCCCAATCTGCTTAAAAGATCGGGCAGACAGAAGGCTCTGGCCGCATAATAGATTCCTTTCCCTTCCCCGGGCTGCTCGGCTGACAGGGTTGTTACCAAAGTTGCTAATTATCGGCTGGTTGGAAGATAATGAAAGGGCCCCATCCTGCGCGGTCAGAGAGAAACTCTCTGTGATTAGGAGCAGGACCAGATCCAAAGAGTTTCCAGCCTTTGTGCGCGGATGCGCATCCCTGCGTTTTGATTTCTGGGGTGATTGAAGATGTTAGAGAGATCTTAGAATTCGTCGTTTCGCGCCTATGAAGTTTTAACCCTTTTGTTTCCCCTTAGGCAGCCTTTTTATTCCTGTACGGAGTTTTGTTTGCTTTACGTTTTCGCTTTACAATTTCTATGTACATTGCAAAAATGAAAAAAAAAAATTTAAAACAAAAGATGCATTATTCCCATTTTAAGCGTTTGTGAAACAAAAGATGGTGCATTTTCCCCACTGCAGAGCTGCCTCTAGGCTGCACTCCATGGCTGCAGGGTGCAAGTTTCATATTCAGGAGCTCAAGAAGGAAAAATTCTTATCTGTTGAAGATCAGGCACCCATAGAGATGTTAATCTGATAGTTTAGGGTAATTAATTTGAGCATTTAAATATGTGGTTTGGCCGCTGGATTTGATAATGGTTTTTAAAACCCAACAACATGAGGGGCATGAGGCAGATCCTGACCAAAGAAGTAGAAAATTTGTAGCTGGGACGTTCTGGAGAGAAAATAAACTGAGGAGTTTATGTTTCTTCAGGTTTAAAATTTTTTGTTTGTTTGTTTGTTTGTTTGTTTTTAATTATTACAGAAAGATGTCCTTCAGAATCACAGAATCACTAATATTGGAAAAGACCTCTAAAGATCATAAGGTCCAGCCATGTCTCAGGAAGATATATGATCCCTGGTGTTTGTTTGAGGCTTCACTGCTCAGCACAGGCTTTGGAAATGTTGTCTGTGCATCCTGAGCCCAGCTTCCCCCTTGCCCAGCACCAACACCCCCCAAATCTTTCACTCTTTCCAATCACTGAGCAAGTTTTTCAACCGCAGCCCCAAACCTGGTGCTTTTTATGGAAAAAGCAGTAGCAGGCTTGGGAAACGTGGCCCCTCTGACACCATCATTCTGCATTAATTCTCTCTCCCTGTTTCCTTTCCTGTTGAGGAGCTTTGTGTCTCAGTGCCTCTGGATTTAGGGATCAACATTTAACAAGATGGACACAGGTATGATTTCAGTGACTGCACAAGGAGTTATGCCTGGCAAGGATTTGCTCTTAACATTAATTCTCTACTTTTGTTGTCTTTTTTTTCTCTATTGTAAACAGATTACATTGACTTTAGTAAAATCACAGGAAAAATCAAAATAATGCAAACGATTTCCCAGAAAAAAACCCCAAAAAAAACAGTATTGGATTTTGTATCTGCTATTCCTCAGTTTCCTAAAGGGCTTACAGCTTCTGCATCTCTTTACACACCAGTGCTGCTGTCACCACATCCTGTCAGAGAGTAAATGCCAGGTAAGGAATGGAGAGGAGAAAAGGGAGGATGATCACTACTGATGGGGGCTGACCTTCCTAAATCCTTCCCCAGAACATCAATGTGGAGAATTCAGGTGCTGGTCTAGTGTAAGATACCCTTGCACATTGCAGAAGGTCCTTTCCAACACAAACCATTCTGTGATTCTCTGATTCTGCACGGCAAGGTTCTGTTGTAAAACACCAACAGATTAAGAAAGTGCAAAAGCATCCCAGAGCTGTAGAATGTGCTGGATACTGTACCCATATTATCAAAGAGAAAAGGGCAATCGCATGAAAAATAAATTAAAAATATCAAGATATTGTTAGCCTTTTTTCCTAAATCAAAATTTTAGTTTTAGTGGGGTTTTTTATTATTATTTTTCAGTCTGTGTGAGGATATTCAAGATTTGCTCAGTGGAAAAAGAACTGAAACAAATGTATGGTCTTTTTAAAGAAAACCAAATGAATTATAGAAAATATTTCAACAGCACCCCCCTTTTTTTTCCTATATTCCTAAATAAAATACATCTCAAGACAAATGCAACAAATAAGTCTTTGTTATTTTTATGTACTTTATGTATTTCACACTCGTTTTTTGTCAAAATTTCAACAACAGGTACACAAATGCAACAAAGTAGGAAAGAACCTCAGGGCCTTTTATGGAATTATAGACTCACAGAATTGTTTAGGTTAGAAAAGATGTTTCACATTTAGCCCAAGTGTTTACCCAGCTCTGCCAAGGCCACCACTAAACCATGTCCCCAAGTGCCACAAACACACATCCTTTAAATCCCTGAGGGATGGTGATTCCAGCTCACTGGAAACTCAATGGATCAGTTTTCAGATCCAAGAGAACCACTTGGATATTTGGGATGGGCTCAGCTCTGTCCCTCTCGTCACGTATAGTCCATACAGTGACAGATGTGTTGGCACTACTGAACCCACTGCTGTGTTTGCACCTAATTTTTAGATGAGTCAGGTTTTTTTAAGATTTACCTGAAGGAAGCTGTGAAACTTCTGATATTCACCTGTTGGTAGCACCCCCTCTGCTTGCCAGTTTTCTGAGACATCAGGGATTTCACAGTCCCAAATAAAAGGGATCTATCAGCCTGTTATTCTGAAGGTCAGATTGAAACTGAGTTTGATCAGACAAGAATGAATGAATAACCATGTGTTCTGGCAAGATAAGTGTAAACATATCTAAGAGAAGTGAGATGGTCTCAGCAAGGTTTCCTGAGCCATGTGATTTTTTTTTTTTTTTGCCATCAGAAGGTTATAAATTACTTGGAAATTTGTTATGAGTTAAAAATGTCCCAGTTTGGCTCCAGCATTGACTGACCTTTCACTAAATATACACATAGGTTGTTTTTGATAAAAGTGAGGACCCTGCTGATTGTCAAAGGCTTTAAACTTCATTTTAATTTTTTCCCCTCACTGCTGAAGGAGTATTTTTACCAATTTTATAGATGTTTAAAAAGGATGGGAGAGGATAAAACTGATTCAAATTAATTTTGGGTATATTTCTGCATAATGTAACTGGAAAGCTTCTCCCACAAGATTTCCCTCAGTTTGGGATTTTTTTTCTAATTCACACTAATTTAGTAATTTGTATAAGTGAGTGCCTAGTTTGGAGGGTAAAGGGAGTTACACATGTGCCCAAGCTCTTGCTAAATTGGATCTTGATTAATTTTTGTACATCTATCTTATTCCTGGCATAGCTCAGGAAAGCTGTCAGTCCCTTCCTGCAGTGGGAACCTGAAAGGCTTTCAGCACATTAGAGAGTTGGCTTTTCAGGTCAAGGCTGAGATCCAGTGAAAGGGAGGAGGAATTGCATTGTGCTTGCTTGACCTATGCAATATTTTATTTTTGGATAAACAGAGTGCTGCAGCTTCCAGTTCTTTTCTGATCCATCAGGCTTCACAAAGGCTACATTCAGCAAATGGGGCACACAGTTTCAATATGTGCTCTGTTTCTCTTTCTACCCATCTCACTCATTTCTTTTTGTAAACCTCCTCATGGACTATATATGCTTAATTGTAGATCTCATTTCATTCTTCTTTCTTTTCCTTCCTTGCGCATGAAATGGAAAAAAAAAAAAAAAGAATGATTGGGTTTGATTCTTTTCTACTTGCCTCATTGTGGGTCCAACTGTTTTTAGACCAAAAATTGCCTTCTGACAGGAGCAGTTTAGCCAAAATCAAGCAGTTGGATCATGTTAATCTGTGTAACTATATTAATTTAAACAGACTTCTCAGATTTATACCAGCTGAGGACTTGGCTTAGAGGAAAAACTTCTAAGAGAAAGTGTCCTCTAGCTGGGATAAGCAGTTTGGCTCCTAACAACCAATTAATTTTCTTTTTTAAAGTAAGAGGTGATATAGTGCAGTATCCTGAATTGTAGGATGCTTTTCCCCTGGCATTTCAATGGGAGCCAACTTCCAGAATACTGGCTTACAGAAGGTTAATAGGGCAAAGTATCATTCACATATTGTTCCTGGTTTCTCAAAAATACCCCAAAAAATCACAGGATAAAGATAAAACATCCAATATTTGCCAAATAGATTTCTTCCTGTGGATGATTTGTAGGATGAATGGTGCAACTGCTTATGTCATTCCTGATGAGCTTTTGTCCACCCTGACTGATCTTTCCAAGACAAGGTCTGAAACCTCTCAGAGAAATAATCATCGAGGCTAAACCAGGTGGGACTTTAAAGTAAGGATAATTTCCACCTGCACATGTCCTAATGCCATAGAATCTGCATGTAACCTCTAGTGGGTCCTCAGAAAGAACAGTGAGGTGCTGCCTATTTTCCTGGAATGAGCCATAACAGCAGTATCTAGGGGCTTATGTTTTCTGTAGTGACAAATTCTGACTGATTCTGGTGGTTTTGAGTTTCCATTTTAGCCCTAGATCAGAATATTGTAACATTCTTTCATTTGTCAGGAGATACATATTTTAGATACATTATTTAATTTATTATTAGTGTTCTACAGCATTCCTGCACATGCTCAACAAGATTCTATCACACAAAGTTGCAAGATAGTGAAAAATAAAACTCAAACAAATAAATTT
This sequence comes from Hylia prasina, assembly GCA_013397195.1. Classification (NCBI taxonomy): domain Eukaryota; kingdom Metazoa; phylum Chordata; class Aves; order Passeriformes; family Sylviidae; genus Hylia; species Hylia prasina. The sequence continues at coordinate 302,166 of VYXD01016010.1, forward strand.
TAAGGTTTTTCCATGAGGTAGAGTTGCAGTCTGTACTAATCCTTTATGTACAGTGAGAATCATTGGTGTTTCACTCATATGTGGAAGAGTCAGACCTTCATTAGAGACACCTGAAAATAGATAAGATTCAGCTCAAACTTTATATTTTGGTTTTGGCCTGCTGTTGCCCTGGGTATTTTGTGGCACAAAATTCACATTTTTAAGGATGTCTCTTTTTTTTTCTTTATAAGATATGGACACTTGTATAATGGAATCACAGACAGAATGGTTTGGGTTGGAATGGACCTTTTAGACCATCTAGTTCCAACCCCAACTGCTAAAAATGCTTGTTACATGCAAAACACTATGAATTTTTGAATCATAAACCTATATAATTTTATTGCTATTTGCAAATATATTCAAGATCCCATTCCATAGTTAAAAAAAAAATAATAATTGTAATACTCTGTAAAGTATCCTGGGACAAGGAGGAAATGTCAAATACTGTCACATTAACTGCAAATCACAGTCTCTGTTCTTCCACCAAGTCTGAAATAATTTGCAGGTTGAAATCATTTCACTTTCACAACAGATGGGAAAAATTCCTGGTTCTTCCCTATAGAATGAAGTGTTGAAAGATGAAGAAGCTGTTGAAGAGATTAAAACCCTCAGAATAATTTGTTAAGTATTTTGACACTGCCCAACCACAGTTGTGTCCTTCTGGTGCAGAAGATAAATGGCAGAGAATCAAGATCTCATAGTGACTCAGGATTTGCTCTGCCTCTGACTGGAAATGACTCTGAGACTAAACCACCATGAAAAGCAGCTCAGCATAAGAGAACATTTTCTCTCTTTGACTTTTTCCTTTCCCATTACTTCTTTTCTTATTCTAACAAGGACTTAAAAAATGAGACCCAAATGACCAACAGAAACCACAAAGCAGCATTTTCTCCCATTTCTATGCAGAATGGACCACATTATTAAACCTTCTACTTCTCTCACAAAACTGTACAATGTTCACATCCTTTTGTGAGTGTGGATGATGTGCCTCTCTGTGCAAGGCAACCAAGTTAGAAGAACACAAGGGCCTCTCTAGGGCTTATGGCACCACTCAAAATCAGGAACTGTATTAATTTGCAAGGTCTCAGAAAAAATAGTGACAGGTTCTGTTTTTTATATATTGCGATATTCCTTTTCCCAGGGAACCTACAGCCTCCTGCAGGACATGAATAGCTCATTATTGGAGCTTCTCTAATGGCAGGTTTTCCTGTGCCTACTCATTTTCCAATGTTTTCCCTCTTCAAACTACATGAAATCCCCTTATATGAGCACTGTTCTGACTCTGGAAGCAATCACATATTTTTATAGCCAAAGAAAAAAAAAAGAACCCACATTTGATTGTTGAATCTAATTTTCTGTGTAAAACAGGTGATAAAGTTTTACCTATTAACATCTGTTTTGAGCTAATTATCCATTTCTGGCTAAATCATATCCCTTGGTGAGCCAGTCTTTCTTTATATGAATATACCAAAAATGGAGGCATTCATGGCACCCTTTTGATGTTTATGTCGTGTCTTGGCCATGATAAGCATTGGAGCTCTCTTCTTGTTTTCCCCTTGTCTAACTTCAGCACCTTCCTGCCAGACTTCTCCAGTATTTTATTCTGTTACAATAAAGATTTACTTAAACCCTTATATTTTATTTAAAAGACACAGATTTTAAATTAAAACCTTCCTGCAATCTTCTCTGCAGACCATTAGACAAAATGAGGCTCTTAATTATCCCACTGTTAGACTTTTCTCTGAGCCACATCCAATTTAGAGCATCCCTCTAAGAGACAGACAGTGTAAACAAACTGTGGTGGACTGAGATCAGTCTCACCAATGCAGTACACAAAAACAAGGCTTGTTCCTTGATTGTCCACTTTATTCCTGTGTTTCTTGCCCAAGGATTACTCAGCCTACCTGGCTCAGCACAGTTTTAGATGTTCTCATCCAGATACTTTTTCTTTTGTGTGAGTTCTTCTCCCATCTGTCCAGAGAGAGGACACCTGGGAACGGTTCAAAGTTGCACCAGGGTAGTTTTAGACTGGACATTAGGAAGCATTTCTTTACCTAGAGGGTCATCAAACATGGAAGAGGCTTCCTGGAGAAGCTGCTGATATTCCCATCTGTCAGGGTTTAAGAGGAATTTGGATAATGCTGTTAACAACGTTTGAACTTTTGATCATCCCTGATCCCCAGGTGGACTAGAGGATCATTACAGGTCCCCTCCAACTGAAAATATTCCACATTTAATGTGGCAGAAGGCCTGCATGGATGAACAAGGAGCTCCCAAAAAAACTCAGACTGAATGCTCAGAAAACCTCAGAAGGAAGCATTCAAGAGCTGGGAGCAGGGTGGGGTGACCAAGGACAAGTGACACTGTCCAAGTGCAGGGACAAGGGTTGTAAAGCAAAAATCCACCTGGAGCTGATTTTCACAGCTCCAGGTGGGTTTTGCAGCATTTCATTGTGAAACGCAACAGGAAGAACTTCTGCAAGAACATATGGAGCAAAAGGAAGCCCAGAGGGAATTTTGATTTGCTTTTGAATGGGGTTGGGGACCTGGTGACAAAGAACACTGAAAAAGATGAAGTGCTCTGTGCCTTCTCCATCTGTATTTACTAATCAGACTGCCTTTCATGAATCTCAGGGCCCCAAGAGTAGGGGAAATTCCAAAGCAAGGAAGAGTCACCTTCAGTGGAGCAGAACCTGGTTTGGGAACATTTAAACAGACTGAACATGCACATGTTCTGAGGAGCTGATGGGATGCACCCATGAGTGCTGAGGTATCTGGACAAGGTCATTGCAAGGACATTTTGAGTTTTCTTTGGAAGGTGGCAGCAGTTCTAGAAGGTTCCTGTGGGCTATTAGAAAGCAAATGTCACTCCTATCTTCAAAAAGAGCAAGGAGGAGAATCATAACACCTCCAAGGAAAAAAAAACACAAACAAAAAAAAGACTTAATAATTTCTCAAAAACTCCACCTTGGGTAGTCAAAATCAACAACCAGAATCCCATTTAGCTTTCTGTTCTCAAGACAAACACATTTCCCTTCACATCTTTTCATACATCTCTGCATGTTCCAGCTCTGTAGACTGTGTTGACAGTAGTTCTTGGACTTCCTTCAGCTTTCAATCTCTCTTCTTCACAAAGAAGAACAGAATTGGGCAGACTATTCAGATGACTGGAAGCAGAATATTCAGACTATTCACAAGAGCCAAAGCGTGGGGAAGAGTGGGAAATAATTCCTTCTTTTGACCGACTGGCTGCAGTCTTTCTGTGGCAGCCTGTATTTTTTAGAAGGCTGAAAGTAGAAGAGTACACCTGCACAGGGCTTGCATGGGTCAAATTCTGTTTACTGTCCAAGGTGAAATAAACCTGGAATGGATCCATTTGGCTCCAGGATGAGATACAAAGGATGTATCAGCTTATGGGTGTCAATGGTCTGTGGGCAATTCTGCAGGCAATTTTTGCCAGCTTTAACTCATTTCTCTAGCAGGTAACATGATTCTCATTAGTTCAAATATGTCATGGGCTAAGAATGCATACAGAATCTCCTACTGTGGCTCAGCTGACCCACAGCAACACTCTCCTCTGTGTCTGAATCCTCAGACCCAGTTTTCTATTTCTTAAGTCCTGGCAAAACGGAAGAGATGAAAGCAGCTCTCTGATATGTCATGAATGTATCAGACACAAACCCTGGAAGAACTTCAGAGACAGGTTTGGTTCTGAGCATCCTCCATGGTCAGCTGCTTTGATGAACTGATCCAAAATCCTGACCTCAGTCACACACAAAATGTGGATCCAGGTCTGAACTGGACTCTGCCTGTAATGTGCAAATTCTCATCTGTCTCAACTATTAATAAATCATTTTCTGAATGAAGCTTGGACAGGTTTTCTCTGATCTCTGCTTCACTGATATCTCCTGAAAAAGAACTTCTTCATTCCAAAAGCAACTTCTCTGTTTAATCTCCTTGCTCTTTTATGCAGCCATGAGAAACCTTTCTGTGGAAAGTCATACACTTCAACATGAAAATTTAGCTAACTCTTTTTTTAGTAAAAGAGGTGAAAAAAAATTAATAATTTTGTTCCTTACTGTCCTAAAAAGCAAACGTAAGATGCAGAGGGAAAACCTGCTTACACAGAGCACACATATTTCTGGGCATCTCTGTAGTGAGCAAAGGGAGGATGTTCAATTAGTCTCTTTACCACAAGCTCCCCAGTTAGTCTCCCTCTGGAAAATAGGTGAGAAATTCTTATATTCCTCTCAATATGTTAATCAGACAACTGGTATCACAGTTCTCTAACTGTGTAATACCAGTCCCCCTTGGCAGATATATTTTATTTGGATAATGATGTGAAATTTAAGATCTACGTTTCAATTGTAGAGAGCCATAGGCAGTTGTCAATTTTAGTGACAGACATGAACCTGGAGCTAAATTCCTGTGCACAAGCAAAAAAGTCCAACAGGCGTAGAGAGATTCTGGTCCCTTAATAGAAATACATTTTCTCCCATTGAGGGGCAGTATTTTTAAACTGCGTGTTGCTTCTCCTGGTGCTGCCAAATCCCAAATGTTCCCAGATGCTTCCTTTCATCTGGACAGTTTGGTGGCCTCAGCTATCAAAGAATTTCCTGTGAAATCTAATAATTATCTGCTTTTCCTGCCTAAAGTGGACATTGCTTTTGTACCTAAGCACTGAGACATGAATCTCTTGCACTTTTGTCCCATTTTTAAATGCAATCCTGCCTTGTCATGACCCTTTGAATCCTCTGTCTTCCTGGGCAGATCACAGAATAGAATCATAGGACTATTAAGGTGGGAGAAGACAAAGAGGATCATCAAGTCCAATCTTTGAATTTTATGAATATAATGATTTTAAACGCACACTACACTCTCTGTCTCCAATTCACTTCAAAATGTCTTAGCCCTAAGACAAATTCTGTGGCCAGTGCAAAGGAAGTTTTTCTTTAATTCTAGCTAAAAACTTGAAGAGTTGTCCAGAGTGGTTATTTAGACCTCTCTTTCCTTTTTGTGTTTTGTTTGCAGGCAATAGCCAAAAGAAAATATTTTCCTTTAAATACTGAATTTTAGGTATAAAATTCCAGGTTTCTTGTTTGAGATGCCTTCCAACCCAAACCATTCTGCGTTTCCATGGTTTTTATAATTTATTCTCCCATATTGTGCAGCTGTACACCCAGACAAGGTTCTCCCAGACCTTCCTCTTCTCAAGGCTGAAATTAATCACTCCAAGCCTTTCTGCACTCCTCATTGAAAGAAAACTCCCCTCAAACATTTCTGCAACAGGGGGAGTCCTACACTCTGGGCAAATTTCTTTTCTCCCACACAGACTCACAGAGCTCCAAGCTAGGGACAGATTTAGGCATCTGCTCTCTGGCTGAAGAACACCTTAGCAGATTTTCTGGAAGTAGCCCCCCTTGTTCAGAGGTTAAGAGAAATGAATCAAGTGATCAGAGGTAGTTGGGGACCATTAGCTCAGGATCTAGCAGCGTTCAGCTTCTAGCTTAGCCACAGCCACAGCACCACTGGGTGCTGGCTGGGTGTCACCTGCCACCAGAGCAGGGATTTGCATCTGACCTAACCGTCCCAACCACCCTCAGAGAGGCAGGAGGGGAAAAAGGCCTTCTGGGATGCAGCTTGTCTCATCCCCAGGCATGTTTCTAAAGCAGGTCAGATGGGTCAAGCCCTGGAAATGTCTGCTCCTCTCTGTGGCTACCAAGAGATTAAAGCAGACACGGATCTGCTGGAGGCGTCTGGGGCAGCGGGGAACACGCTCAGCCCAGGTGAGGGTGGGCACCTCTGATTTCACCACTCCAGGTCCCCAGGCACCAGAGACTGAGACAAGGCCAGAACAAACACATCCCTCCTCACACTGGGTGAAACACAGGCAAATCCCAGCCCTGAGCTCGTCTCCCTCGCTGGGTGCCAGGCTCAGGGCTGATTTTTGCTCTGGGTCAGTGATGAGCCTGAGGAAGAATGGTGTTTACAATCCCCTTTGGTCCTGCAAAACCCCAAATCCTCTCTTCTTTTTCCATAGGGTGACTGCCTCATTGCAGCCAAGCACCTCATCTACTCCAAGAGCTCTTCAAAACCTCCCTAGATCCGTATGTATTTTCCAAAATATTTAAGTACTGAAGATACAGAGTTAATATTCTTTGGAGCCAGACACTGCTTTACATATCTGACTGCCATAATGTGCATTTCACAATGAAATTTCCTCATTTTGGGCACAATCTAGTCATGTTAACATCTGCAGGTGTTTTGATATCACCATGAAAGTGGCAGAGACGTGTCACCATAACTTGTATTTCTGTCACAGAAGCAGTTTGTCCTCTGAGTTGGTTCCCCACAAAGAGCCCAGCACTGCAGACGAATGCAAGGCATGCTAGAAAGCTTTCTATTTTCCCAAAGAATCAAGGAAATCATGGCCTTTAATCATATTTATGCTTCCTTTAAACTAGATTAGTTGTTTCTGATGCTAACAAGAGCATGGTGCTTTTTGTCACGTCAGAATTGTGATGAGCTTTAACACATCCAGATTTGAGCATAGAAGCTGACAGGTTTTTATTCACAATTGTTTTGATAGTAGATTTTTCCTTTTTTTTTTTTTTTCCCTCCACCATTCTTTCTTCTTCAGATTCCATCTCTATTGATCTTTAATGGCTTCCAGATGGGATCACGTTTGGCCATTTTATAGGCTGAGCTCTGAAAGACTAAGCAAATATGGTGTAAGCAAACAGCCCATTAGCTAATAAAAAATAAAAAGGCACTGCAAATATACTAATAAAGTCTGTAATGTCATAATATATTAAGGAGATGACAACTGCACAGGAAATGGGCCTGGCCTGGCTGCATGGAATAATGAGGGAGTTTTAACAGCTTATGGTAGAGGTAACAGCTGCTGGGTAAGAGGGAAACATTGCTTACATTTTATGTTGTAGATGAAACAATACATTAACCGGCCTTCCTGCTAAGGCCCTGACTGTCAGCTAATCCTGGAATTCCTTTGTGGGAGAAGGAATCTTCCCACCCTTCTGGTTTCTACGAGGCTGGGGATGCCAGCAGCAGGGATGAGTTGTTGAACATCACAATATCTTGCAGATTGAGCCATACAGTTTATCCCAGCCACAGAGGAGTCCTGTCACTCCAGGCCCTTGTCCCAAGCCCCTCTCCAGCTCTCTTGGAACCCCTTGAGGTGCTTGAAGGGGCTCTAAGGACCCCCAGGAGCATCTCTACTCCAGACTGAAGACCCTCAACCTTCTCAACTTGTCTCTATAGAGTAGGTGTTGTGGCCCTCTTTTCTCCAGAGAAGAGCCATTCCTGCATAAATCCTGCAGCAAGTACCCTGGAAAAGGGACTTTCAGTTTGAGCATCACCTAGATGCATCAGCCTGTGTGTGTTTGAAAGTGTGTGGGATAGGAGAATGTCTGCTGCAGAGCTCTTGGTGTCTGCTTTCATGTGGTGGCATGGGAAGTATGACCCAGAACATTTTGGGGTTTCTCTAAATACCTGATAGAACCAGAGTGCATTAGAGGTTGCAGTGGCAAGTGAAGAAGCTAAAGAGAAAGAAACCTTTCCAGAGCAGGTGTATACTCAGAGAGAGCTGCCTGAGTGCCTCAGGCTGACCTTCCCTCAGCTGAAATCCAAAGTTTTGGCTGTCCACAGTTGTGGCAGAACTGGGAGCAAAACTCACATTTTGCTCCTGCAGTTCTTTACTCATAAACTTTATGTTTCTTTCCTTTGGAACAAGCTGCTTTAAATTCCTGAGATACAGACTTAGACTATCTGCCACTGAGGTCTTGTGTGTCTTTACAGTGTCAAACCTGGAGGCCAATATTAAAAAAAAATCTGATTTTTTTTTGCTGTATTTTGTTTTATTGCTTAGAAATAATAAACATTTGGTTTCCCAGTCACTTCTGGTCTCCTAATTGCAGTCCTAATAAATAAACATACAACAGCACTGTGTTTCTATGTCTGTACAGAAAATGACAATAAGATTAAGAACATGGGCTTGATTATAAAGGCACCATTAAATTTTGGCGTCATCCACTCTGTGCACTCCACTCCTTCCCTTCACAAACAAATGGTGCCACCGTTTGTTTTTGGCTGCAGAAATCTTCATTAAAGTTGAGGAATTAAATATAGCGCTTTAGCTAATTAATTATGGTTTGATCATTTTGACACCTCCAAATGACTCAGCCACATACCTGGGAGCTTTGTCAACTCAATTGCATCTTTATTTTTTGTTGCCTTTAACCAACAATGAAGACTAATGCCACTCTTTCTAGTTTTCAATCACCTCTACAGAAGTGCTCCCCTGGCAATGTGCAGGGACAGACCTAATTAATCCCTCATCTGCCCTGTGCTGTGTCTATACATCACACTGGCAGTTGGAACTGCTGCTTGTTTTAAGGCTATTGCTGCAATGAAATGCTCATCTGTTTTTCAATAATTTTACCACAGGTGGTGATTTGTAATTAGAAAGGGCAGAATCTGAATTTTGATATTTTTTCCTTATTATCATTATTTTTGTTATTATTGCTATTTGTTAGGAGTAGCAACGTAACAGTGGGAATAATGATGATCACAATAATAATAATAATAATAATAACTGCTGCGCAGCAGGGAGGGAGCATTAACTTCTGGCACCATGAACAATAGTGGATTTTGAGCTCATTGAAAGAAAAGAACAAAGATTTGCACTGATGTGTCTGCACACAGGTTAAAGACCATAGACTTGGAGAAGTCAACAGACTTTTGCTGAACAGAGAGGAGCTTTGGAAGATCGGAATCTACGCAGAGCACTGGGAAACCCCACTACCAACAGTCACAGAAACACACCAATAGTTTGGGTTGGAAGGAACCTTAAAATCATCTACTTCCAACCCTCTGCCATGGGCAGGGACCCCTTCCCCTATCCCAGGTTGCTCCAAGCCCCATCCAGCCTGGCCTTGGACACTTCCAGGGATCCAGGGGCAGCCACAGCTTCTCTGGACCATGGCCTCATCACCCTCACAGGGAACAATTTCTTCTTTAGATTTATTCTAAATGTAGCCTCCTTCAGGTTAAGGCCATTGCCCCTTGTCCTATCACTCCATACCCTTGTGGAAAGTCCCTCTCCCGCTCTCTCCAAAGCTCCCTCTATGTCACAGAAGGTTTCTATAAAGTCTCCCTGGAGCTTTAACTTGTCACTTTTCTACATTTTTCCCCTACATTTTCTATTATCTTTTCTATCTTTTTTTCCACCATCTGCCTCATCTGATACTGTTCCCTGCATCAAAGAATCCCCTGCCTGATCAGCTGTGGGTGCACAGACTCTTACTCTCTGACACCAGGTTTTGGAGCTGTGATTTACCTAACAGCACAACATGTGCCAAAGTTCTTGGATTGCTTTAGAATGACAACACAGAATCAGGGAAGAGTTTGGGTTGTAAGGATCCTAGAGAACACCTCATTCCAACTCTTCCCTGGAGCATGCAAGTGGTTCAGACAGGTTTTTAGAGACCTTGGTGAGTGTTATGTCTAGTAGCATTTTCAGAACATTGGTTCTAATGCTCTTTTATTTCAGCTTATAGGAACTTGAGATCTGAGCAAATATTTCTGTCTTTAGTACTCTCCTGAGCTCAGAACACTACCTCATGTTCCTCTAACTTCCTTGTTGACTCTTTGTTTCCTTTGAAAACCACAGAGTGATATGGGAAAGGGTTTAGGACCTACTTCTTTCTGAAATAGTCCATGGTGCCTTTTAATGCAGGTTTCCCTCACATTTCATGGTAAAGCTGAATTAATTCAGCTTTTCATAAGGCAGTGAAATATGAATTAACTTAAGGAATGTAAAGCCATAGCTTTTACGTTAGCACAGTCCTGTGAGAGAGCTGGTTTGCAGGCCTTTCTTTAACTGTTTTGTGTGAGCTGGAACAATTTCAAAAGCACAGGCCTATCCCACAACATCCAATTGTTTCCGGAACAGCAAAATCTTCAAGGAAGTAAAAAATATGGGTTCCAAAAGAGACATTAAATCTCTCTCTGCTGGTTATGAGGGGAGTACCACCCTTCTGAGAGGTTTTACCCTGTTGTGAGGATAAAGGGCTGAGTAACACTGAGTTTGAAGTCTCCTCTTTGTAGTGTTAGAGGTCTTTTCCAAACTTTGAGATTCTGTGTGTTGCTGGTAAGGAAAGGAGAGGAGTAGGTTGGTTTGCTGCTTCTGCTGCCAGCAGGGATGGGTTGTGCAAGAGAAATCCATGAGTTTCCTCTTGATCAGACCCTCCATCTCACCAGCCTCAATGAACCTAGTTTTCAACGTGTGTACCATAAGTAAAATATTTTCTGCGATGGTAGGCTCAGCACCTTCCTGGGTTTCTCATACTTAGACTTGGTTTATGCTGTCCAAAAGTGGTTATTTGGTGTTAGGAAAAGCTTCCCATCTGGTCTTCCAGGTAAGGTGGGTTCCTCACCTGTGTTCACAATCCCTTTTTTAATGTTCTAAGTTCAATCTCATCTGCTCTTCTTGATCTTCTCACCCTGACCAAAATCCACCAGGATTTGAAGGACAGAACTCTGTGAGCCCTAAATGTTAGATCAGCCTAAAAGTCTTGGGTTTGAGTGTTTTGTTTGTTTCTTTGTTTTAATTTTGGCCTACCAATGGAAAAATAGATTAAATAGGGGAAAAAAAAAAAAAAAAAAGCTCAAGAGACAGGGCTGTCCCTTCCCCTCCTCCCTGTCCCCAAACCAAATTCATGAACTGAGCACCCAGACAAGTCACAGGCTCTGGGAATCACCAGACAAACCCCATGCGTTTTTCTGGCTCAGCTTATTCCTGAATATTACTTTTCTCTTTCCGTTTTCCTTTCTCTCGGGGCACCTTGCCCATTTCCTAATGCTCTGAAATCTCTTTCTACGTGGCCAGGCATGTTTTAATTTTTTTTAATGAATTCAGCTCAGCTCCCACACATCCCCTTGACCATGGATTTGTACGCTCAAGAGAAGACATGGAGACATGTTGATGTTTTTGGCTGGCATTCATGCCCTCAGTACCCTTTTTTTAAATTTTTTTTTTCAGTTTTTTTTATGAATATACATGTTTTCTTGGCTGCTTGCACCGGAGCCCATCTGTTAGGATGGCATGGTTCCTGCTCACAAGTGGAATCAGACCCTGGCTGGAAGGGGCACGTTTCAGGCAGTGCTGGGTTTTTCAGCAGCAGGACCCCTGCAGGAAGGTGCTCCCCAGTGTCAGCACTGGCACCACCTGCCTCCCTCCACATCCACGCACCAGCTGACACCATGGCACCAAAGGCCATGACACCAAATGGGTGAGGGGAGGAAGGCACAGGGCTCGGGGGCTGCCAGGAAAACTGCTGCTGTTGGAACAGCTTCCCAGAATGAACATGGGATGCTTTAAAAACCCACGTGTATCCAATAACTGAAAAGGAAAGCAACACTTGTGTGAGACAGAGCAGGAGACACCAATTCCTGGGCAGTTTAAGGCGTCAGCTGAGATCTGAGGAGCTGATTTTTCTGTGTTTGGATAGACATCTGAGACAAATTGCTCGGGGTTGGATTGGAGGAAGGGATGTTTGCAGGCAACACACGATAAGCAGCACAAGAGCCATCCTTAGTCATTTAGGAAAAAGAGACCAGCAGCTCTGCTGAGATAGGTGATGCAGGAGAGCCTGGAGTGCAGGGATGACTCTGGAATATTTGGTTTTCATTAGAAGCAACAAAAAAACAACAAAAAAAACCCCCTTTTCTTTTCTACCTATGTCCTTGCAAAACCCCTTTCCTCTCCAGAGGGAGCTTCAGAAGAAACAAGGTTAGCCAAGGAAGTGGGGGAGTCACCATCCATGTAAGTGTTCAAAAAACATATGGATGTAGCATTTGGGACAATTGTTTAGTGGAGCAACGTGGTGCTGGGCTGATGGTCAGAGTTGGTGCTCTCAGAGACCTTTTCCAACATGAATTATCCTGTGATTCTACAATTAAATTTTTTCTCCATTTGGTAGCTTGCAGTGCAATTAGTGGAAGTTCATATGAACTTCATAAAAGATGTGTGGCCTGAAAACCTCGATAAACAGACTTAAAATTTATTCCATCAATTTAAATTTCCTTATGGGGACGGATTACAGAACGGTCTGTTGGTGGTAATTCTTAACACTGATTTTAATATGGTCTTTAGATTTCTTTAGAGAAGTTCAATATCTGTCTTTATCTGTTAGCCAAAAAGAAAAAAGAAAAAAAATATACATAATTTTTCACTTTTTTTTTGTCCAAATTTCTCTTTCAGCACTCCCTCAACCTGAAAATGGGGAAGTCATAGAAGGTGTTACGAAAGAAAATGGATAAATCATAACTACCCACAGTGTGACCCTTCCTTCATGATCCTGGAAAACAAGTGTAGAGTGAGGGGGAAAAAAAAAAAAAAGAGATTCAAAAGACTCTTAATTGATCAAATCAGAAAAACTCAAAGATGAAAGGGAAGGAAGTTCCACTTTTTTAAAACAGATAAGTCGACAAAAGTGCCTTTGGTAACTTGTTCCTGGTTTCTCTGGCTGGATAACAGGTATGTCCTGTGCTCTCTTTACAGGTGGGATTTCCTGTGACACCTGCATGGATCTTTGCCAGGGAAACGCGCAGGACTGGGCCACAGTCAGCCCTCAAATGTAGATTATTTCAGATGAGACAGCCTGGCTCATCCTTTGGCCGCAGCAACTGAAGATTTTCCCCCTGACATTCAAGCTAGTGATTAGCTTTCTGCCCACAATTTTTCTGAGTTTTAAATTTCAGATTCTTCAGTCACAAATACAAAACTCTACATATTGTAAGAAGCAACTGGTCTGCTTACAAAAACCTCCAGGTTTCCCTTTTTGGGAATATGGCTTAAAGTGCTTCAGGAGAGCAGTTAAGGAGAAGTCCAGGTGGCTGGAGTGCTAAACTGGTGGCAAGTATCTTCCAAGCATTGGGAATGAGATTACAAACAGTAGGTAAAATGCATAGAAGAATGACAACTCAAATCCAGCATTTTCCCAGTTTAAGGTGGGTTTTTTTCAGACTTCAGAGTAATTACTGGTTGTATTAATCAGAGAAGAAAAACCTCAAAATATTTGTGAGGAGAGAGCAATAATTCTGCTGTTACACCAAAGCTGTGTGTGTGGTCTTCATTTAGTTAAATTTTGGCTTTTTCCTTATTTATTTTATTTAAATAAAGTAAAAAAATGCAAACAAAAATGACCTGTAACCTTGTAAAGGAGGTAACCATGTTAAAAATAAAACCTATTAATAATCTGGATTTATCAGCTAATGGCCAACAGATACAGAAACTAAATCCCTGGTCTCTAGTCAGGAATGGTGGGATCCACTCCCATGGTTGCTCCAGAAAACTTGCTTTTCAGCTGCTCAAGCTGTAATTGTTTAAACTCTGTTAGTGAATTTGATATCTGTCATTCTGTCTCCTTTTGCTCATAAACTCTGAATTTGAACGTGATCTTAAGGGGAAAAGAATAAGAAAACCTCAATTTCCATGTGATTCTGTCCCAACATCCCCTGTATCAGAAAGCAGGATCCTGATTTGTCTTTTGATTTACAGTTCAGCAGCTTCTCAGACGATTGTGTAGCAACTTTATTTCAAGTTAATCTTAGATAAAAGGAATAATAATAAAAAAACCATACCAGAGCCACTTCTTACTGCAGCTTTTTAGCTTTTCTAGCATTAAGGTTGATAAACATAAATCAAATATTTTAAGTTCAATATATGATTAATTGTTCACATCCTAAAATGAGTCTCTGGGAAGCAGAGAAGCCTAAATTGTTCCCTCAGTGGAGTGAGAGCATGGTTCCTCCATTAATTCAGGACACTGGTGGGACAATGAAGGAATTGCATGTTGGCAACTCACATTTCCTCTAGCCTCTGGATAAAAGATTTGAGTTTTGTGCTTGCTGCCAATCCTTTAACGATCTTACACACCCTATAATCACCCTAAAAATTTGGAATAAAAGGGGGAAAAAAAAGAACTGAAAAGGAAAAGAAAAATCCTGCAGGCTGCCTAAGCCAAATATCTTGGACTTGAGAGCTATTTGATCATTAGGCTAAGTATGGATAATCAGTGTAATGGTAAATAAAGAAATTATACACTGAAATTGAAAAATCACTTGGTAAAAGCCCAAAGAATTATTTCTTTTCTGGAAGCTAACATTCCCAGTGAAAGGAAAATGCTATTTCCCCTTCATTGTGCATCACTTCTTGAGGTGTTTCACTGCTCTGTGTGTCTGTATTTTTATAGCACTTCAGGACTGGGATTTCCCTATGAAATGTGGCTTCACAGTCTGCCAAAAATGTTGAGATGTACAGAGAAGCTGCATCTTCATCATGCAGAGCTAACAGATATTAAAGTCAGCTCAGGGTTTTAATATTACCTTGTCTCCCACATTTGATTTCCCCTGATTTTTTTTTTCCCCCAAATTTTGTATTTTAGATTGTAGAATAATATTGGAAAGATATTTTCATTCAGGTTTGCATTGCTAATCTTTGTGCTGAGGATGCTGTGGGAGACTGAAGAGTGTTCACAGGAGACCAGTTCACAAGAAGCCACTGAAAGAAGAAATGTTAACTGCAGAATTCCAAACATACACACTTGCAGGAAACAGGGATTTGAGCCTGAAGTCTTTTTAATTGGGGCAGGAGGATGCAATGACAAGGTTTGACTGTTAATAGGTAGGCAGGGCACAGGAGTTTTCAGACTTCACCTCTCAGTTATCTCTCTACTGTGGTTATAAGAGAAAATCTTTGCCCCAAAAAATTCACAATCCAGAAATGAACAGAAAGAAGCAACAAAATTAATACACATAATCATAAGGTCATGGAATCACAGAATGCTTTTCTGTGGAAGGGGCCATTAAAGGTCATCTATCCCACCCCCCCTGCAATAAGCAGGGATATCTTTCACTAGATCTGGTTGCTCACAGCCTCAAAGGAGGTGTGGAGGAGATGGATAGAGAGAGATGAGGAAGCGTTTTTGGAGAAATATGGAGAGAAGTCAAGGAGACACGTGGAGGATGACATTACTGGGAACACGACTGGAGAGGTGCTCCTGGAGGAAGGTGTCCTGTGAAAGAGGAGGTGCAGCTCTGTGGGGACTGTGACTCATGGGTGATCTGTGCCAGGGCAGGAACAGACACCTGCCCATGACAGATTAAAATAAAAAAAATCTGATGCATGCAGCACCTAAATCTTTTTAATTTTAAGTATGCTTGGCTAGATCAGGGTGCTGTGATACAGGTATGTGTGGAATGAGGAGACATTCACATTGCTTCGAAGCAGTGATGGTTGTGCAGGTTTCTTAACCTTGGCTCTAGAAATACAGCAGTCACACACCAGTGTGTGGCTCCATGACAAATTTAAAAAATGTAAATAATTCCAATGCACATGACACTTAAATCTTATTTTAATTACCAAGTTCACACAGTTGCTGACACTAGGAACAGACTACTCTCGTATTTTCTCAGTATTCCTCTGGTTGTTCTACTCCATGTGATGTGACCATATTTCTGGTGATTTGCTCAAACCTAGGGAAAGAGCTTTTTACAGCACTGGCAATGAAAGTTCACCTCAAAATATCCAGAAATTATCCTCAATATAAAACCAGTTTTCTTTGCCTCATATATCCTATTGCCTTGATAGTCCCTTTTTTATCAAATCAAATATTTCCCACTTTTAATAGGCTACTGGGCCTTAAAGCATAACCTCTACCTCAGAAACACAACAATATTTAAAGATCTTCTGGAGATAATCTCCATCTTTCTCCCTGATTAGCTGCAGCTCTAAATCTTCAACCTGTTTCCATCTCCTTTTGAATCTTAATACTTCTTTTGCCCAACTTTACATCACCTGAATTTGTCCCGAAAGAAAACAAAAGAAAAAATTCTGATTTACTACAGGAACTCATCTCACAGCTCAAATTAATTTATGGTATTTAAACACTGTTATTTCATTTAAGTTGAGCAGTTGTTAAATATTAATGCTAAGTGTACAAAGAGAGCAATCCTGGATGTGTTTCTTTTTTTGTGTCAATTATCTCACCCAGAGCACAGACAACAAATAATGTAACTAAAATCATAGAAATCATTAAGGTTGGAAAAGCCCCCTAAGGCCATCAAGTCCAACCATTAACCCAGCATTGCCAGGTCCACCACTAGACCATGTCCCTCAGCTCCACATCTGTTTTTTGAGCACGCCCAGGAAAAGTGACTCCATCATTTCCCTGGATAGCCTGTTCCAAATTCTGTGCAAAGTCATGGTGTGTGTGGTTTTATACCATGTATTCACCTTGGATGCTTGTGGTAGATAAGAAGTAATATCCCCTTTCAAATATAATAATGTACTTGGCCTGTACAGTCAAATTATCTGTAAAATTCTGAAGACAGAAGAGGGAAAATCATGTTGAATACCTCTGAAATCTTGAATAGTCACATATTCCATGGTTGCCTTCATGCTATACATGAAAATTGTGATATCACAGTAACATTGTCCTTATGATATCATGTGACTCCTTTATACAGAGCCACTTTTTCTAGTATGATGGGAATAAAGTTCCAACTTTGTTTCTTGTGATTTAGTTTTCTGGAGATACTCATCAGTACATTGGGCACAAAAGTCAGGAGGTCTTCCACTCCACAAACTAAGATCATAATTTGTACAAGAAATGTCCAACCACCAAAGTTTATTGAGACCTCTATTACCACACTGAGGGTTGCCTTTTGACAGCTAAAAGCAGAAATGTATATTTATTTCTGGTAAAATAAACAGGATACAACCCCATAAAGGGGCAGCAATTAGTAATTATGCGCTAATCACAGTGTGTGATGTACCAAGTGACACATTTTTTGCTTTAATAAAATTACTCTATGTAGGAAAAAGTGAAAAAGCCAAGTCCTGGATCTCATACCTCTTCCTCCCCCTCTAATTTGTGCAGCTTCCACAGGTCCAAGAACTCATCAAGACGTGTTGCAGGATAAAGAGAAAATGGGGATTGAATAACGCTGGAGATTTTCCAAGAGTGAGATCTGTAGGAATAAATGAAAATCCAGTGGCATCTTACATGCAGTTAAATGTGAGTGGACAGAGGACTGGAGGACACTCCCATCAGTGCATAGAGAGACCAATCCTGAATTGTCAGGGGTGGACAGAGCACTGACCTCCGGGGCTTTTGCCATCTCTAATTCTAATGGTTCCTCGAGCTGCATAGCTTAGAAATACATGTATTTAAATGATTCCTGAGGTTTGCACATCCAAGGAATGCTTTAGCTGTTGTGGCATCCTGTAATGGGCTTGGCGCAGAGAAGGCAGGAAAAGCAAACCATCCTCTTGGCCTGGGTTTGCCCGAAAAGTCTCTCTTTTCTCCCACAGATGAAAACTGTCATTTCTTCTGCAGTTCCCAGTGTGCATCACTGTCAGAGAGAAGGGAGAAGGATGGGGGCGGGGGGGGAGGAAGAATTTTTTTTAAAAAAAGCAAACCTCAAATCCCAAAAGTCGTCGTAACAAACTTGCCGCTGAGTGAAGTTGCTGTTTGGCTGAGCGTGGTGACTGCTGTGCTGTGACAGATCCTGTCAGGGAGGCACTGCCCCAGCTTGCAGGTGTAAGCATGACCTATCAAACTGAATGGGAGCTGACAGAAGGGATTTCTGCAACGTGAAACGGAGAGCTGACATGAAAACAGTGACGTGTGAGGGACCGAATCACCGCGAGCACAACTGTCACAGATGATGTCCAGAGAAATGACAGGAGAATACTAACTTTGCTGGATGTCAGTTTAGTTGTCCTTTGTGTTTGGAAGAGTAACTGCTAGGAAGGGAAAAAATTATAAAACATACAAGGGAGAAAAAAAAACTCCAGCAAAAAATCTACATGCACATCCATTTCAGCTCAACATCCAAAGCAATTTTTATGTCTTCTCACAATATTATTAGCATAAAAAAATTTATTTGTTGGATTTTTTTTGAAATGTCTTTTTCTGGCCAGATCAGTAGGTTTATATAAGCTATTTTAAGACTGATATTTTATTTAGCCTACTGACAACACCAGCAGAGACCTGATGCCACCACTGCTATCAGCTGACTACTGCTACTGCTGCTCCTACAATGATGGAATCAGTTGCCTTTCCAAAGGAAGAAGTGAATATTTTCAGTATTTTCTGAGTATAAAAATTAAAACTGTTTCCTATGATATCTAAAGTTTGTGTCACATGGTTTTGCAGACTTACTGCATTGAAAAACACTTTGGTCCTCCTCCTGCCATGCTTTTGTGTAGCTCCTCAACTCTCTGGGCCAGGAGCAATCTCTTCCTTGCACTTTTCTAAGTGCAATAAACTCTCATCTAGAGCAGGTATCTCTAGTTTGTGTCTCATGGAAATAGACCCACAGCAGAGTAGAAATGGTTTAAACGTGTTGAGATTACAAAAAAAACCCCATAAAATTTCTCATCTTTTCATGGATTGTTCAGCCTGACTGGGAGTGCAGATGTTGGACACACTCTAAAGTCTCTGTAGCTCCAGAGACAGGAGATGAGTGATGACTCCCCTGCTGCCCCTGCCTGTGCCAGGCTGGATGGCAGGATGGACATGAGGGCAGTGAGATGTAAGGGCAGCCCTTGGAAGGAAAAGGGCTCCCACTTCTCCCATGGTTTCAACTGGAACACACCAAAAATATTTCTCCAAGCCTGAAAGCAAGGTGGATTCTCAAGTCCTTCCTTCCTCTGTGGCCAAACTAAATCCAATCCCATATTCTTATTTTTCTGAGCAAACAGACATTGCCCAGGACAAATTACAGATGATGAGTAAAATATAGATGGGAGAGATCCCCAAATGATAAATTTCTTATTCTGCTTCCTTAGTGGTTTGATGTGGTTTAAAAGCCAATCAACCAACCAGACAAAAAATCCCCAGAATTCAAACAACTTGACTTAGGTCATGTTCGTATAATAAAGGAGCAGAGTTTATTAAAATTGATATTTTCAAAGGAGGTCAGAATTTAAGTTTCAAAGACAGGTTGGATGGGTCTTAGAGCAACCTGGTCTAGAGGAAAGTGTCTCTGCCCATGGCAGGGGGTGGAACGGGATGAGCTTTGAGCTCCCTTCCAATCCAAACCATTATGGGATTCTATGGATGGGGGTAATCAGAATATTTTTGTCTGACCTTGGGTGAGTCCCTTTCTCTTCCTTCACCTTTTCTCCCTGGATCTCAGCTGCTTGTGGGAGAGATCCATTTTCTTTCTGAGTCAAATTCCAAGTCTGCAGAAGTCTGTAGAAGTATTGCCATTGACATCTCAGGGCTCTGGACCAGCCCATCAGGAATTGTGCCATGCCTCGTTCAGATGTGGAAAAATTGCATGCTCCTATGTTGTAAATAATAGTCAACATTTCATCAAATTAATTCAGCTGGCTATCAAATCAGATCATGGTTACAGCTGATCAAAGACTGAAATGTTTGTTTATCAGCACTGTCTTTATATTCATTTGTTCCAGTTGAGGAGGAAAAAAAGCCAAAAATTCAGGAATGTCTTAGAAGGTGGAATTGCTGAACCATTTTCTTTCAAAAAATTAATACAACCTTATTAAAATTCCATATTGTACAACCTGAAATGTCTTTTTTTCAGGTGAATTACATATTGAAGTAAAACAGACAGAAATATTACATTTTAAGCTATTGAAACAGTGTCAAATTATTCTTAATGTGCTGGATGTTTTTTAATTACTGTGCATCCACAGTATGTTAGAATTTAGTGAAACCCCCATTTTCTGACAGAAAATGATTTTATCCAAAACCAATTGAGTCTTTTCTTACACCAATTAATTCTCATCACAGAACAAATCACATGATAAATGGTACATCTGATCAAAGGTCTAACAAATGGCTCAGAAATGTTGAGATTATATGATAGATTTTCTTTCTTTGGGAATCACACACGGATATGGCACCAGCCATATGATAAAAGACTTGGAAGAAACAAACTACCTGTAAACATTTCCCATTCATTATCTTGAGTTTCTGCTACCGTGTGACAAATCATTAGTCGTAGTGTAAGGCAAGCTTTAAAAATGTAATTACTTAATCTTGCAGTTAGTTCCCCATCAATCCTACCAGCACTTGTTCTTAACTAGCTTTAAAGAACAAAATTAGGAGTAATTTGTAAGCAAAAGTAATTGAGGGAAGGCTGATATTGCCAAGGTGTTGACAGCGCTGCACATGGTGTTTTTTCTGTTAATTCCCTGGCAAAGCAGTGGTCTGCAAACTTTGCTGAGCAGCACTGCTGGCTGGTGGAGCCTTAAAAGGTGTGCTGGTGTCCCAGGACTGAGGTCAGGAATGGGAATTGTCCTCACTTTGTGCCACCACCTTCATGGGCAGCAGAAAGGAGGGATGGCATGGAGAATGGATGGGTCCATGAGACCTGGATATTAGTCCTGCAAATAGTCTTGTCTGGATTTCAGAGAGTGTAGCACCAGTAACAGCACAGAACCAGAAAAGGGAAAGGATATGTTGGGAGCAAGAAGAAACAGAGCTTATAGTCAGTGGCTGTTGTATTTCATAAAACTCCAGGAGATTTAAAACAGGATAAAGTAAAAATGGGTGGTGAATGGAGATTTTTTAATGGGATCTGTTTCACTGGAGAGTGTAGATTAATCAAAGTTTGAACTATCAGAAGGGAGAAAAAAAATGTATTTTTAACCCTCTTTTCACCCGTGAAAATTCTGAAAAAAGATTTGAAATTATTCAAGACTTTGGTCTTGTCATTGGCAAGGATCAAAAAGTCTAGTGCCCTGATTTTAATCAACTTGTGAACTGCAGTGTCTGCATGTGGAAAAAAACATTGTGGCAGCAGGACCAGGGCAGGGATTGTCCTTCTGTGCTGGGCACTGGTGAGGCCACATTGTGAGTCCTGTGTCCAGATCAGGGCTCCTCTATTCAGAAAAGACCTTGAGGGGCTGGAGCGTTCCCAGGGAAGGGGACAGAGCTGGGGAAGGTCTGGAGCACCAGGAGAGGCTGAGGGAGCTGGGAAAGAGGCTCAGCCGGGAGAAAAGGAGGCTTAAGGGGGACCTTGTGGCTCTGCACAACTCCCTGACAGGAGGGAACAGCTGGGGGGGTCAGGCTCTGCTCCCAGGGAACAGAGACAGGACAAGAGGAAAGGACATCAGGATGTGCAAACATTTATGAAATCAGGCAAGAAAATTTAAATTTACATTATTAAGAAAAACAAAAAAATTAAAAAGATGGATTTTTTGAAAGATTTCTTCTTCTTGGGAAGATTAAGTTTCCATGCAGGATACTGCAGATGGAGGCAGACTGTTCAGGGAGATTCCTCTACACCTGTCAACTATGCCATGGAGGAGAAAAAGACTGAGAACAGCCAAGTCAAATGGAAAAATAAAAGTGGAGCTTTCCAAAGGAAACTTGCTTACTTTTTATCAAATAGTTCATGAAAACTTATTTCAAGATGTGTCTCTCTTGAAAATTCTTTACTTCTTTTAGGGAAATTTGATCCTAATTTGGGAGGAGGAGGTGTTGGATCAGTTTCACTCTTTTGCAGCAGCCAGCAAGGCATGAACTAAGGAAAGAACAAAATTTAGAGTTTTCTGATACTGTGATCTACGCCCTCCCAAATGCTTGCAGGAATACAATGGAAGAGAGTGGATTTTCAGAAAAGGGAATCCTTCTGGTCAGGATGAGGGCTGGAGAAGGATATCCAAGGGGAACGTTATCTGAAGAAGAAAGTGGAAATGGCTGGTGAAGGTTAAAGTTCACTGTAGAAAGTGTCTCCATCCCAGCTTAACAGAAACTAAGAGCGATTCCAACCAATTTCTTTTCAATAATTGTGCCTGTGGGTTTATTTAGGACATAATGTTGAATGATGTCTAAAGGCACAGTCCTTGTGACACCTGGTATGATCGCAACGTGTTTGTGTCAGCCACCTTTTTGTCTCCACCAAAGGTTGGGGGATTTAATAAGAACCACACAATCAGCTCATCTCAATAATGTCTAAATTACTTGAAACTCTGGATATTAAAATCTTGCCTTTTTCCCATACTCTTATCCTGACTGTGAGTTGCAAACAGGGAGGGAAAGTAAAGTTACTTTGATAGGGCAAGGAGAACGTAAGAAGATATATTTAGATGAGCTATTAGGAAGAAATTGTTCCATGTGAGGTTGGTGAGGCCCTGGCACAGGTTTCCCAGAGCAGCTGTGGCTGTCCCATCCCTGGAAGTGTCCAAGGCCAGGTTGGATGGGGCTTGAAGGAATCTGGTCTGGTGGAAGGAGTCCCTGGCTGTGGAATGAGGGTTGGAACTCACTGGTCTTTGAGGTCCCTTCCAAACCAATCCATTCTAATTCCATGAAGTGCTGCACACTCACAGCTCCAATGTGGTGCTTTGCACCACGGCATTTCAGAGGCATGGAGGAAATCATCCCAAGCAATGCACTCAGGAAACGGAACTTCTTCTTCTCCCCAGAGACATTGTGTGGATGGACCATGATTTGCATTTGCTGTTTTAACCAGCAGGTATTTCAGCGACAGAGACAAGAGTGTTTCCCTCGAAGGAGGGGGGGTGGTACTCAGTAACATATCAGGCATTTAAGGAAAGATGAGCCAACTTGACACATCCAAAACCAAGGAAAAAGGCAAATTGAAGTCACCCAACAGAAGCCATTTGCTCCTCATGAGCTCTCACCCCAAACTCCACACTTTCTAAACTCCAAGGATGGGTCTTGTTTAAACACTACATAATGTGATGGTACCCAGTATTTAATAAAAGCACTGAAACTCTTTCACGGTGCCACAGATTCACTTGCTGAACATGTCATGAGGCAAAATTTTATAGGCATTGTAAAATCTTTTTACCACACACAGCTGCATTACCCAAAATGACTCAAATCTGCAGGGCATCTGAAACACACACTACAGCAATAATAGGCTTTGCTGCTTAAAAAGTGATTATGACTAATGCACAAAAACAATTATCACCAAGCTTAATTGCAAAGGATTAAGCACAGTATATATATGTATATGACTATGCATACATACATTTAAATTTATACTCATATACATCACATTCCATATCTAGGATCTTACTAGGAAAGAGCATTTAACAAAAATAAAGATGAAGGGAATATGGGTATTTCTGGAGGAAAAAAAGAGAAAGGAATATAAAGCAAGAAATAACCCCACAAAACCCAGAAAGAGCTTGTTCAACAGAAGATATGGAAGCCAGCCAGAAAGCACAGACAGTGATCTGAGTGTTAAGGGTGAAGAGGGGTTTACTGAGAATGATTATATTGAGTTCTGTTGGAGCTGAATGTTCATTGACAGAACTTTCATTTTAGGAATGATCTGCAACGGATCCTCGGGTGAAGTCTTCAAAACGTGGAAAAGGTTAAATTCTATTTATTCCCTGCGCATATATCCCCAGTTTCCAGGAGCATAAGTTTTAAAAGAGTTTATAAGCCAGAAGTACAAGCTGTGTCTTTATTTATTTCCATCCTTGGAAGTGTCCAAGGCCAGGTTGGACAGGGCTTGGAGCAAACTGGTCTAGTGGAAGGTGTCCCTGCCCATGGCAGAGGATGGAATGAAATTAATTTTAACATCCCTTCCACCCAAACTGTTATATCTTCTATGATTTCTGAAGTCTGAATTAACTTGTTTTCCATTATTTTTTTTCTAGCTGCTTTATAAAAGAGCTTTTATTTTTTTTGCCTCGATAACCATATTTTCACAAACTTCCATTCCTAAATTATCTGTCTCGTGTACTGGTATTCTTCCAGGCCTATGGAGATTGTCTGGCAGTATGATCTGGAGACAGGTGCTGAATTCCTGCACTGGCTAAATCCAGGACAGCACATAGCATCTCACCCCTGGCTCCTGCCCAGCCCCAACAGATCGAGTCAATACAGTGTATGTATAAACTTTTCCTATAAACCAGCAGAACAGGTACCAACTGCTTTATTACAATCTTTGTTTGAAGATGTTATTGTTATTTTTTCTGAGCTTCCAGCTGTGATGGTCCTTAAAGAAGGAGGCAGTTGTGATTAAAGCAGAAACAATTAGGAAAAATGAGCTAAACCCTCAACTGTTGCCAGCTTCATTGACTTCAAGAAAATTAGGTCAAGTGATGTCAATTGGGGGCCCCACCAGTTGAGTTATCCCTCCCTTCTGCTTCAGGCTTTTGCTGTGACCTTCAGTAATTACACCATGCAGCAGGCACACAAGTGAAGAGACTAAGTTGTTTAAAATGAGGTGGATAAAACAGAAGAGAAAAAAATGCAATGATTATTATTAGTATGAATTGCAGTAAGGCCCATAGGCTGGAAAAGGCAATATTTGTAGTGTGCAATCAAACATGGATAGGATGATGCCTGGGAACACTCTGTTCCACCAGCAAGGCTCTGCCAAGCAATCCTTTCACCCCTGGCTGTGGATCACTGTGTTAATAACTGTGTCAAGGCTCCCTTGATTGTGCTGCTACAGATGAGTCGTTTGATGCAGCTTTAGACTCTGAGGCTGCCTTTGAATTAGCAAACCTGCAGCAGCAGGTCAGTGGCACAGTGTATCTCCTCCCATTAAATCCTTAGCACAGCCATGGGATTGTCTTCAGCTGTATTTTTACAGGAAAAAAAACCCTCACATGAATGGTTTGGGCAACAGCACTGGAGCACTCCCCATCAGCAGTTTGGATTTGAGGGTGATAGTGACTGTGTGTGGACATAAACACTGCTGTGCCAGGTGCCCTGACTCCCAGAATGGTCCCTGGCTCTGTTTAAAAATGCAGCTTATGAAGCTGTAGAAAATCAAGTGTAGCTCTGTGGTATCTGTTTACTCTATACTTAGATATCTCCTATTGAAAATTGAGGTTTCTGGATTTATGGTGGGCAATAATTACCTATTGGCATAAAGACCAGCAAAATACAGGCATTCTTCTTGGCTGCTCTACAGTTATAGATTGGAGGATTACTTTTGCTGGATTTATTCTTTTTTTTAAATAGTTAGAATGCCAAAAATTTGGGGCCCATAATGATGCTTCATTGTTTATTTTTTATTAAATATTGGTTTCATTTAATCTAAAATTTAGGCACGTGGCATTAACTCAGCAGCTGCTACAGTGGAAGGAGAGACACATTTCAGAAGAAAATTTGCCCCACATCTCTTAGATGTTTGTCTCCAGATGGGACAAATTTCCTTCTGGATGTGCACATCCTCCTCTATCAACCTTTAAGGGAGCCCAGATGAGTTCCTTGGAATGTATGCCTGGTTCTTTAATGATAAAGTTAAGGAATGAATCCCATTCACAGACTTGGAGTTTGCTAAAGGAAGCTAGAACTTCCAAAGCCCTATGAAAGCTAATGGGAATTAGGTGTTTAAAGCCAAAATTTGGGTAGATCAGGGCTGGTTCTCCTAGAGAAATATAGATTTTTTTTTTTCTGACTTTTTTCCAATCAGGCTCCCTCCCCATGACATTCTGGTTAGGTAGAACTACATCTTGAACTTTTGAAGGGTATCTTAAATGTTGAAATTCGGTTGTTTGGAAACCAGAGGAAAAGTTATGCAAAGCCTAAAAGAAGTTCAAAATTGATGTCCTTATTTTTTTTCATAGACTTTTAAATATATTTATGTGAGCTTTTTCATATTCATGTTATATTTGAAAAATTAGTTCTATTTATTTTACCTGTTTTAAATGGGACCTTTCTTGTTAAAAATCTGATAGCTTTTAAAAACGTAAATTTGCGAAAATGTCAGCAGAAAAACCTGATATTTTAATCAAAGGCTGCTGTGTTTTGCATTTTTGATGGAAAAAAACCAAAAAACAACAAAAAAGGGAAAATATTTATTAGCTCTTTAGGAGAACATCTGTTTGTGATTGACTTAAGTCATTAGTCTGGTGGGGTTTTTTGCCTTTTTTTTTTTTTTTTCTTTCTCTTGAGAACCAATCTTCAATCTTCTTTCTATCCTTTCTAATAAAAATCTCCGATTTTCCTCTATCAGTTTTGAAGAGACCAAAACGCTCCGTTTTCACGAGGGGGAGAAAATAGCAGTGATTAAGTCGAGCTCTACACCTCTCAATAGAAAACATATTTTTTATGGAAAGCGGCCACAGCTGCACATAACAACATGCATTAGTGCATCTTGCAGGGAAATGAAATCGAACAGCAAGACACGATCATAAGCCTATCTTGGAGTGTAGTCAATTTGTCCAGTAAATATTGTGGCATTAACAGTTTTATTTGTTGATCATTTCTGATGTTAATGGTAATGGGCCCCTTTGGTATTGGGATATTTATGTCTGACAGCGTGGTGCAATTTACATTAATAAGACTCATTAATTTCAGATGGTTTCTACTATGGAGGAAGGAAATATTAGAAGTGTTTTGTGGTTTTGTTTTTTTTTCAGCATTAGTCTCTCTCTCCAAGCAGCACAGAGCCACTAAGCTACATGGCTGTACAACAATGAATGCTCCCTTGTTGTTGCTATTAATGATTTCCTTGCCTGCCAAAGTTGAGAGTGGATAGCTGTCTCTTGGAGGAACTATCTCGCTTCCACATTTTCTTAGATTTTTCTTTTCCTGAATTTTTTTCTATCCCCCCCTTTCTTTTTCTTTCGAGATTCTTTTTTAGGGTTTTTTTAGGGTTTTTTGGGTTTTTTAAAGTTGCTTGGTTCACTGGCTCTTTAGTGCGTGTAGAATTCATAATCCCAAGCAAAACCAAGAGGCATTTCTATTTCCTCCTCCCACTTCCTACATCCTCTTGGCTTCCATGATGATGACAATCCTGGCCATCATTTAGAATCTGGATGCTAAAATTAATTACAACTTTGTGGGAGGATCTATAAGAGAAATGACAATTCCTTACTTGAAAATGGCACGAATGACTCAGTTCTTTCCTGTGTTCAATTTTTATAACAGGAAATAGAAAGCTAATTACTGGTTATTAAGGGCTTTCTAAATCTCTCTCTCTTTTATTAGTTGGACAATGAACAGTTACTTCAGATGAGATGGGAAAAGTCAAAGCAAATAATTTATTGGGACTGATTTCCATAATGGGTTTTCAGGCACAGACTCACGGCACTGGCAGCTGACATCTCGGCCACTGTCCTGCCTTAGCTGCAAAATGGTTTTCATTCTTTGTGAAAATGGAAAATACGGTATTTTAGCTCTTTAAAATTGAGACAGACATACTGGACAAAAGTGCACTGACTCACACTGTCTAATTCCACAATGTGAAGATTCTGGTTTCATTTGGGTTGAAAGTTAGGGTGGGGGTTTTTTTGGTTTTTTGGTTTTGCTTGGGGGGTTTTTTTGGTGAGTTTTTTTTTATTATTTTTTCTTTTCTTTCTTTTTTTTTTTTTTTCCCAGTATCTTCTCTAATTTTATTTTGCAGTCTCTAAAAAACATAAATTTGAAAATGTGTTCTTTTTCAACAAACCCAGAAGACATGATACTTTCCTAAGGAACTAATTTAAACAGTTAATTGTATAGATAAAGCTGAGGATTAGGGCTTTGGAATTAAAATGTGAGGGTTTAGTGCTGGGGAAAAAAAAAACAAACCCAAAACAAACATTGAGGGTTTTATTCAGATTTGATTGAAAAAAGGCAGCTGGGGGGTTGTTCAGCCTGGAGAAGAGAAGGCTGCAAGGAGGGCTTAGAGCCCTTTCCAGTGCCTAAAGAGGCTCCAAGACACTTGGAGAAGGACTTTGAACAAGGACATGAAGTGACAAGACATGGGAGAATGGCTTCAAACTGATGGAGGCAGGGTTAGATTATAGATGAGGAATAAATTGTCCCCTGCGAGGGTGGGGAGGCCCAGAGAAGCTGTGGCTGTCCCTGGATCCCTGGAAGCATCTGAGGCCAGGATCATCCATGGCTTGGGTTGGAAGGGACCTTAAAGGTCATCTAATTTCATCCCCTGCCATGGGCAGGGACACCTTCCACTATCCCAGGCTGCTCCAAACCCCATCCAGCCTGGCCTTGGACACTTGCAGGGATCCAGGGGCAGCCACAGCTTCTCTGGGAAACCTGTGCTGGGGTTTCACCATCCTCAAATACTTCCTATACCTTCACATTCCCTCCAGGTGTTTCTAACCACCCTCTTTTTCTATCAGTTCTTCTTTCACTGATTGAATAAAGAGTTGAGGT
The DNA here is from genome assembly GCA_013397195.1 of Hylia prasina. NCBI lineage: Eukaryota > Metazoa > Chordata > Aves > Passeriformes > Sylviidae > Hylia > Hylia prasina. The sequence continues at coordinate 330,364 of VYXD01016010.1, forward strand.
TTGATGAGCACAAATAGCCCTGCACAGATTTCCCCCTTTTTCATAACTCGTTGACAGTTTCATTATTTCTGTTCAAATGAACCGGAAGCGTAAATTCACACTCTTCCCTTGTGCCTGACCACAGGCAGGCGCTGAACAGCAGTGGGAAAAATAACTCTCTCCCCATTTCCCTGAAGCAAACCAAAATTGCTGCCCCTGGAGCTGAGTGAGATTTCAGGGGCAAGCTGAGAAATGCACATTTCTCATGATGATGTGCTGATTAAACTTTCCTCTTTTGTGTTCACATCCTTTATTTGCATCGAAGGCCAGAGTGGCTCTGTCTGTAATGCAAACTCCCCCTCTGTGGGTACTTTCTAATGCTGCCAACAAAAAAAATGCCATAAAACAGTAAAGGGCGATATAAAATAAAAATAACAATGCAATGGAACAAGTTTACTATGCTGAATTAATGTCCTTATGGTACCATCATATTAACGCTCCAATTCATATTTACATGGTGACTGCAGAGAAATACAGATAAGTTTTATTTTCTCCCAGTGTCCCTCCCTCTTTGCAGCCATACAGTTGTTCATGAGCAGCTTGTGGATGTCACCTATGAATTCCCCAACTTTATAAATGCACCAGGCAATATCAGGGTAAGTCCTCTGCAGTCTGGGGGATGAACAGATCAAGAGATGAACTGCCAAGGAGGACTTGGGATGTTTGGAGGTGCTGGTGGGTGAGGGCTGGCCATGTCCCCTCTGTGTGCTCTGGGACCCAGAAACCCCCCATGCCCTGGGCTGATCCCCCAGTGTGGGCAGCAGGGCAGGGGGGAATTCTGCCCCTCTGCCCCACTCAGCTGAAACCCCATCTAGAGCTGCCTCCAGATCTGGGGTCCCAGCACAGAAGGACATGACCACTGATATGACCACTAAGATGATCAGAAGGATGGATCATCTCTGCTAGGAGGAAAGGCTGAGAGAACTGGGATTATTTGGCCTGGAGAAGAGAAGACTCCAGGGTGACCTGACTGTGCCCCTCCAATACCTGAAGGAGCTGATAAGAAAGGTGAAGACATATATTTTCAGGGGCATGTAGTGATAGAACAGAGGGGAATGGCTTCACACTGAGGGTAGGTTTAGACTGGATTTTAGGAGGAAATTCTTCCCTGTGAGGGTGGAGAGGCCCTGGCATAGGGTGCCCAGAGAAGCTGTGGCTGCCTCTAGATCCTTGGAGGTGTCCAAGGCCAGGCTGGATGGGGCTTGGGGCAACCTGGGATAGTGGAAGGTGTCCCTGCCCATGGCGGGGGGGTAGAACAAGTTGAGCTTTAAGGCCTCTTCCATCCTAAAGCACTCTATGATTCTGTTATTCTAATAAACCATGGTCAATAATCCACTTTAATCTACCTAAGGACGTACCTTAAGATAATTTATCTGTTTAGGGGCAGATTCACCACCTATGAGAATTAAGACACAATTCTGGCTGTCTTCTCCAACCAAATCTTGCCAATACTTGAGAGTGATGCGGTGTTTACTGTGAGTAATAAGAATTGGAGACCTATTTTTCATTTTTTTAGGATAGGCATGCATGGGAATCATATTAGATTGCACCCTGATGTAAAAATCTAAAAACATTTATTTGTAATTTTGCAAAAGTTGAGATATTTGGCTAGAAAATTGTTTGTCCAGAGTTTACATCCAGCTAGCTGCTTGCTTTTTGTTGTGGTTTTAGCCTTTTTTCCTCTTGAAGGGTAGTGAGTCTGATGATTTATGGGGGTTTTTTTTAAATCTTTTGAAATGTTTATAGTAAAAGACTTTGCTATTCAAAAGAACAAGAAGAAAGAATCATGAAGATATTATTAGTCCTGCTTGAGGAATCACTTAAAACAAGATCAGGGATGTTGTTCATGTGAAACCTTCCCAGATTTGGCCAAACTATAACTTTTTGGAAGCTGCTCAGTAATAAGACAGTGCAATTATCCAGTGGTTTAGTCTGAACTCAGCATGATTCAGTCCCTTACGTCTCCTGGAAGACTGTAGATCCTTGTCTGCTTTTCCTAGCTCCTTGGTCTCAGGGCTGGGTAGCCTGGGACTGGAAGTCTGTAAAGTACATGGAGACAAGGGAAAACCTTATGAGCAGCCTAGCAGGGGGCTTTTGATGTGGTGGCAGAGAGCTGCAGCCAACTCTTGCTGCTGGATACCTCTGTCAATGGGAGCTGAGGTTTGAATCCTGTGGGTAGATTTGGGCTGGCAGAGTGCAGGTCAGAGGAATGAAAAAAAACCTGTGGAGTCCATTAAAAATTACATGATGGAGAAATACGAGCCTGATTTTCTTGCTGTTTCTAGGTTTGAACCTTAGGTGATCACCTAGACAGAGAAATAATTCAAGTTGTTTTTTTTAATGGAAGCCAAACTACAACATGCTGTTGGAGCCAGTGCAGAGGAGAACACAAAGATGCTCTGAGGGCTGGAGCCCCTCTGCCCTGGAGACAGGCTGAGAGCTGGGAGTGATCAGCCTGGAAAAGAGAAGTCCAAGGGGACATTTTAGTGCCCCGTCCAGTGCCTGAAGGGGCTCCAGGAGAGCTGGAGAGGGACCTGGGACAAAGGATGGAGGGACAGGACACAGGGATTGGCTTCCCACTGCCAGAGGGCAGGGATGGATGGGATATTGGGAAAGAATTGTTGGCTGTGAGTGAGGGGAGTCCCTGACACAGGGTGCCCAGAGGAGCTGTGACCCATCCCTGTAAGTGTCCAAGGCCATACTGAACGGATCTTGGAGCAATGTGGTCTAGTGAAAAATGTCACTGCCCATGGCAGAGAGGGTAGAATGAGAGAATATACTGATAATATACCTTCCAACCCAAGTCTTTCTCTGAATCTATGGTTCTGTGCTCTCAGATCTTAAAAAAAGTAACTTAAGGAGCAGTTGTATGCTGGCATGATACACCTTCACCCTGGAACTGCTAAATTTCAGAATTTTCCTATTTCACATTCTGGGAAGATTCTCTATTTGCTTGATTTTTTTATTAGCTGGAATTTGTGTCTGTCACCATCCAAGTGAACCCACTAATTTTTCCCTGTAGTTCTGTCCGTGTCTTATTTCAAAGAGGAGGCGCTTGACTACTGGGCTTCTCACTGTGCCCTAAAAGCTGCAGCCTGTTTTCTCCAAGAAAGCTGAGGAAAAGGAAATAAATTAGTTGTAACCACTCCCAATATCAATTATCAAGTTGTATATAAATATTGCTTTCTCCACCCAGTGACACAGACAGCTGCTTAGAGGTAGCAGCACAGAAATCACCTTCTGAAAGGTGCCCATGTCCTTGACAAGAGCACCAGGATATTTTTCATGGGACAGCTGCATTTGCAGTTGTTCCTCCATATCTGAACATACTCCCTAAGTGGATTTGCTGTTGGTTCTCTGCTGAAAACAAGGTTCCCATTCTCAACGGTGACACAGCTTGAAATAAATCTACCTTACTTAAAAAAAAAAAAGAAAGAAAAAAGCCACCGTTAAGAGTAAATTAAAGCAGAATCGTGGGCTTTGATCAAGTTACAAGCGGGCAGAAGTGTTAATATACTGGAGCATTTTCACAGCGGAAATGAATTACACCATGGGCCATGCAACTGTAAAGTCGAGCGGAAATTGTAACAAAAAAAAATCAACGACTGAGTCTAAACTGTGAAGGATGTTGGCAAATGTCCAGGAAAAGGTATGGCTGGTGCCAAGCTTGCATAAAAGAATGGTTTAACAGTCACTCCAATTGCTATAACTGCTACTTTTTTTTTTTCTTTTTCCTTTTTTTTTTTTTTTTCCCTTTTAGCTGATTTTCCTATTGTAACTAATCTCATTAAATAAGGCCCATTGTCTCTCCCCCTCAGACAACAGGCTCATTCACAGGAGCTGTGCCACGCATTGAGATCCTTCAGCAGGGTCTGAAAGGGACAACAGCACATCATAGGAAAATAGGATGGATTGAGTGCATTCCACCCTGAAAGGCAGGAAAAAGCCTTCACAGCATGTCTGAAATTCAGCACCACTTGAAGACATCTATTGGAAAAGCTTGTGTGAAATCCTATCAATGTTTAAGATTATTGGGAGGTGGGAGACAGAAGAGTTTTGGGCACGTCTGATGATTCCATAAACCTATGGCAGTGTGACAAAAGAGGGGATCAGCCACCAGGATTAGCGTGGGGGCGACAGAAGGAAAATTTAATGCAGAGAAAGGTCAAGTTTGAGGATCTAATACAACCCCTTCAAAGGAAATGGGAAGTTTTAAAATAAATAATTAAAGAATTCAAGGCACTCTAGTTATAAAATACCCCATCATTTATCCACTCCTTCCCTTTATTACAAGAACACTTAGTTGAATGAATGTTGATCATGAAAAAGCTTCCCAGAAAATAAAAGAAATAATCCAAAACTTAGTTCTAACAAGAACACAGAGATGGATAAAATAACATCCTTATAATTATGATTATATGTAACCAGTGTTTGTAAATAAAATTTCAAGATGAATCTAAGTATTTGGACTCATTCTGACACCCTGGGAGAAGAGACCAACCACCACTTCTGTTCACCTCTCTCTTTTAGGTAGTTGAAATGTTCAGCTCAAACTCTCTGCACCTCACCTTTAGGATCTTATAGAAAGCTGATGCCTAATAGACTGCATATTCTATTTAAAAGGAAAAATAATTAAGAAATTGACTTAAAATTTCTTTATCGGAGCATGACCAATACCTTTCAATCTTACTACAGAAAGTCAAGATCTTTTGGACTTTTGACCACCACTGAGCAACACATGCTGTGGTTGAGGAAAATTTCCCTGGTTAGGGAAAAAAAAACAGCATATGGATAGAAAAACAAATGTATGGGCAGATAATCCTCAGATATGAATATTATACTCGGTGCAATGATAACTAAAATGTCAACTTCCAGGTGAGTTTCCATTCAGTGTTGCACATATGGAGGACAATAAGTGGAATCCATGTGAATTAAATAACTTGTATGCTGGAGGAGGATGTTCTTGCTAAGGAAATGCAGCACAAAACAAAACTGAAACATCACAGAACCTGTAGCAACAGGGATAAAGCACAAATATTAAGTAGATTAATAATAACTGTCATGTTACATCCCAGCAACTTTATTCCTCAGCCTTGGCACTTCTCTCCATGGTGGTTTTCATTAGTGGTTGCAGTTAAGGACAGCAAGAATCTGTTATTTCCATTTCCATTTTAAAAAACAGAGGCATTGTGGGCAAATCAAACACAACTGGTACATGAGGTAAATCCCTCAGCCACAGCCAATTTGGATCCCATTTTACACAGAGCTAACCTAGATTTACACCTGCTGAATTACACTTGATTTGCAGTCAAGTCAGCGAGAGCTGACTCAGGTTGTTATTGTCAGGTATAAGAAGATTCTGGATGCTCATCTGGTGTGAGCCATCTATGTACAGCACTGGAGCCAGCAGAGCTATTTATATTTAATTATTTATACAGGCAGATAAAATTATTCATAATTTATACCTGTTGATCTGCATCCCCTGTGGTTTTAGTGCTTTACATAAAAGTTTAGTACCCGGACAGTTGCTGTGTGATACATCTGGTCTCATGGTTCAGTGACAGAGGTTTTTCCACTAACAGTAGTTTAAGCTGTTTGCAGAGCCAGGAAAAATATTGCTGATTACTTTTAATATTTGGATTCTCCACTAAAGTGTTTAACTTTAATAAAAGTGCTCTTCATGTCTTGCCTGTGACATTGCATGGGTAATGTACCAGTAAGTGGGAATGCACTGAAGAATTATTTGATAACATCATGGATCTTTCCTGCATATTTGTCTACACAGAAAAATTTTGAATTGTTTCATTAAAAAGTTGTGGTTGTGGAAAGGCATGGCCTTAGCCCCTATCTGAAAGGTCCTTACAGAAATTCCGAGGATTTCCTTCCAACTACCACATGTGAATTGCCACATAGGTAATTTCCATGCATTGACATTCTTTAAAATATTTACTTTGTTTTGCATTCATTTATAGAAAGAGTTTGTTGGGCTTTCTTAAAGGAAAAAAAAAAAAGCTCACCCATTGTGAAATAAGATAATTAGAGTTAAAACTTTATAGGATGCAAAATCGTTGGAGAAATTTTGGTTACTTTGTGGATCTTACACATATCAAGGAGCAAAAAGGAGCCCTTCTTGACACAACACCAGGAATAATGTGCATAATAAACAGTAGCAATGCACCCCCGGGCACATTATTAGTACCAGCTCTTGTGTAGGCTCACACAATTTGAAGAGTCCATGCTGTTCTTCACTTTTCATCCACTGCTGCTGTTGGGCAGTGCTACCATGAGGGTGGTCCCTGGTTTTTGGTGTAAGGTCAGCCTGCTCCAGAATCTCACCCCACCAAATCTGAGAATCACAGAATGGTTTGGGTTGGAAGGGACCTTATAGCTCATCTCATTTCAATTCCCTCCCATGGGACACCTTCCACTAGCCCAGGTTGATCCAAGCCCCATCCAGCCTGGCCTTGGACACTTCCAGGGATCCAGGGGCAGCCACAGCTTCTCTGGGCAACCTGTGCCGGGGTCTCAACACCCTCACAGGGAAGGATTTCCTCCTAATATCTCATCTGAATCTACTGTCCTTCAGCTTAAGACCATCCCCATTGTCCTAGCACAGCTTGCCCTTGCTAAAAGTCCTTTTACAGCCATCTTGAAGGTTCTCTTAATGTACTGGGAGGTGCTCTAAGGTCTCCCCAAAGTCCTCTCTTACCTCATCCATCACCAAAGTGAACAGCATGGTTTGGGTAACAGAATAATTTTTTCGTTTAAGAAGTTCTTAGACCTTCCTGTTGCTTATTCACAGGCAGCTTTTCTATTCCCAATCCACAGTTCAAATACATTTACCCATCCTTTTACTGGTATAAACATGTTATGAATTTCTGACATTGCCTATTCCACCCACGTGCCAATAGGATGTGATGGTATTTGGGACAGGAAGAGTGGGATGAACTTCAGCTAACTCCATCAGCCACAGGAATAGATTTTTAAATCTCAGCCATTTATCACATCTCCTTTTAACTTCTTTAAAGCATCAGCTCTGCTCTGAAGATGTTGGTTTCAAGCATCACATATTTAATCACTCACAGGTGTTTCCACACAGCCCCACTCTTGTCGCGGCCCTGAGGCAGATTTTGGAGGGAAGTTCAGCTGTGCAAATGCACAGCCTTCCTTCAGGATTCCTTGTGACATTCTTCCCATCCTATTGACTGAATTAACTCACTCTTACACTGAAACTGGGATCCAAAATACTCACGTGGGCACCAACAGCAGAGATGTCTGGAGTTAGGAGGCTGAGTCACAGCTCAGTGATTATGTTGGATATAGTTGTCTATATGTGGAGACACTATCCTGCTCAGATTTAATTTCATTTTAATTAAATTTTGATTTCTTTAATATATACTTTTCAAATTGTGTCTGTCACCAATTGACTCCCTACTTTCACTGCAGTTAAAATAAATGGTTTCTAAATGTAATACATTTGCAATTCTCAACCTGACTTGCAGAATAGAACTCCAAACCCGGAAGAAAATCTGATCTCTCCAGACCTTGTGAAGAAAAATATCCCCTTTTTGTTGAACTTCATGCTCTGTTCTGGTTCACTCTTATTATAAACTGTTGTTGATTATCTAATTCTTCTGGGCATATGAGCAATGCCAGAATGTCGGTTTTACATTAAAAGGCTGTAGTTTAAAAAACAAAACAAAACCCTAAATACAGAAATAAAATATGTGTTTAATTAGGGCTTTAATCTTTCCTGAGCTCATTAAAAAAAAAAAAAAAAGGTGGGGAATGGATGCCCATAGGGTCTGATAATATTTTCCTAGAGTGAAAACTGCTCCTACAATATATATTAGTAAGCATCCACTTGTGTAAGTAATTAACTTCCGTGTTTTGGTATCCATTTATTTCTCTTGATTTCATGTTCCAGTCTAGATCATTGTTAAACGAGCAGCACCATAATAGCCTTGATAGAACTGTTTGGACAATTGTTTTCCAGTTAAAGCTGAGCCACAGCTTATCCCTATTTGCACCACAGCTGGGCTTGCAGATCACTCCAGACCTTTGCTTTTGGGCAGATGAGCTGGACAGAGAAATATTTTATTAAAAACTCATGCATTTTGAAGCCAGTGAACCCAAATTTAAGAATATTAAATTTCTCCAGGAAATAAAAATAGAGTTTTCATTAGGCTGCAATAACATAAAAAATATATATATATGTGTGTAAACAAGAACAGGGAAAAAAAAGGACAAATAAAATGAACCATTTCAGGGAAAATGTTCATAATACACAGAAAAAAGGCTTCTACTATATAAATCTGTAACCACAAACTGATAAGCAGAGCACAAGAGGCATCAGGAAGCAAGTGAAATTCCTTCCTCCATTAAAGAAGCCTGATGGAAAATATCTGCTGGAACCATAAATAAATAATCCCAGCACATAAATCTGGAGGAAAGAGGAAAATATATTGAAGGAGTAAGGATCACTGTGAAATTTCCAAATGTTGTCCTGAAAAACCCAGAGATCTTTTTCAGTCACAGGTGTTGAAAGTATTTCACTGACAGGTGGTAAAGGTATCTCAAAGGCAGGAGAGGAACAGAGTAAAGGAAATAAATATTGCTAATATTTAGATTTTTACTAAATTTTACTAATATTAGTTCAGAGGAAACTGAAAATACTTTACTGGTCATATGAAGGACCTAAATAAAATATAAAAATAAAATTAAAATGTTAATATTGTCCATTAAATTATCAAATCTGAGCATACCTGCACATATGCCTATATCCCCTGTCTACAGATTTGTGATGTGCATATCAAACGAGAAATTCAGAATTGTATGTGTATTGTTTTTATATAATTAAACTACTTTTTCTCAGCCCTTTTTTAAAAGAAATATTTCCTATAAATGACTTGCTATGAAAAATATTTGCAAAATTGTGAAAAATTTAAATATCTCGCTAATGTAAAAAAGTTAGAATTCTCCAGAACACTTCCACCCACCCAAAAGAAAAATGAGCAGGGGATAATTTCAAACTAACTTGTCCAGTCCAATATTTTTGTTTCAGTTATTTCTTTCTTTTTACTCGAGGTAAAGGTGTTGTAAGGACCTTTTTGAGCATTCAGCATCATGGGTTTTTGTGTGTGAACTCTCAGCCTGTTCCTGTTTGGTGGGGTTTTTTTGGTTTTGCAGGTTTTTTTTTGTTTTTGTTTTTTTTTTGGTTTTTTTTTTTTTTTGGGGAGGGGGGTTGTTTGTTTTGTTTGGGGTTTTTTTCTATTTATTTTGTTTTATTTTATTTTATGACTGCCAGGCAGATTTGTCCAAAACCTTGGCAGAGAGCAAGCCAACAATTATAATCTATATCAGACTTTGGAAAAATATCTCAGTCTATGCACTGGCTCCTGTTAACTGCAATAGACAGAAAAGGGTAATGCTAATTTTCTGTGTAATATTGGCTGAGCCAATTAGGTTTTCAAACCTTTGTGCCTGAAGTTAAGCATATAAATTATTTTTAAGGTATTTAAATAAAATTGGCTAGGTTTTCTGAGAATCTTCTCAGTCAATTTGCTTTAGACTTCATTAAAACTTTAGGTGATCGGTGTAGCAGCATCATCCATGTCTGGGTTAAACTGAGACTTTTCCTTTTTATATTTTAAATCCCAATTTGGATTAGGACCTCAATTCTGAATTATGTCCTGAGCTTATTTCTAAACTTGCCAAGAGCAAAATTATTATAAAACATCCCAGACAGATATCTTGTTCAGGACAGGGACTTAATCCATATAGGAAAACAAGAATTATCCTGCATATTTTAACATGGAAATTTCAGCATGTGTTTTCATTTGAAACCAAAAGTTTTTCACTTTTTTTCTCAGGGCAAAATAAGATGCACTTCCTTTCTCTAATGCTTCATATGCTTATCTGGGAAGTGGGCACCAGATGCATAATTTTGCTTTCATTTAAGTAAAGTGGGATATCCCAGCTGACTTTGGTTACTGGTATTATTACTGAGCTATTGGTATAATTGGTATTGGTATTATTACTGGGGTATTGATATCATAACCTGAATACATTTTGACTGGTAAATTTGACCACAGAACTCTTTGCTAAACTTGAGGAGTTATTCCAAAATATGTAGCATGACACATGATACATTTCTGTGGGAACTTGGTCTTAAATAACTGGTCTTTTCCAAACACATTGTTTTTATTCAGAATTCTAGGGTCTTGGAATTGGTATTTTATGACCTATTAGGTTAATTGCTTGGGATCATCCACACTCTTTGAAAGATTTGTCTTCAACAGGAATGGGTTTTGCCTGTCAATTTACCAAACAGACACAGGGAGATCAAGTTTATCCAACTGCTGCGAGGTTGTAATGTGATCCCATTTATATGTACATACCACACATAGCAAAGTGGAACCTCAGGTCCTTACTAGAGTCTCTGAGTGCTGTGATGAAGTGAAAAGGATCAAAAAGACAAGAGAAAAGTATAACTGGGTTATCAGAACAGCCACAGCTTCCCCTGAGACTGAAGCTTTATTGCTTTAGACACTGCATGTAGATGCAGTGATAAGTGGTTACTGCCCCTAAAAATCACATAATCATGGAATGGTTTGGGTAGGAAGGCACCTAAAAGACCACCTGATTCCAGCCCTCTGCCTCGGGCAGGGACACCTTTATCCTGGTTCTGTCCAGGAGAGGGTTAATTTTTGCAGTAGCCAGGAAGGAGGAGGTGATGACCAGGACTTGAAGGTGATTCCATACCTCCTCACATCATTTTCTGGGAATAGGACACAGGCTTCCTTCCAGGCTGGGGTAGTGAGGGAGAGGTCGGGCATTCTCTGGTTTTGGGCGGTTCCTCAGGGTTGAGCAGTAACATTTCCTTCCTTGTACCCTCTGTCATCGCAGTATTGTGGCTGTCACTGTTCATTTTCTTACCCCATTGCTGTTTCCAGTAAATTGTTCTTACCACAACCCACTGTCTTCACCTTCTGTGCCTCCAATTCTCTCCAGCCCTCTGCAGTGGAAGGGGAGAGGGAAGTGAGTGAGCAACATATGGTTTGGAGTGCTTTCAGTGGGAACGTTAATTGAAGATTATCATTCCTTAACCAGCCCAGGTTGCTCCAAGCCCCATCCAGCCTCACCTTGGACACTTCCAGTAAAGGAACAGCCACAGCTTCTCTGGGCAGCCTTTGCCAGGGCCTCACACCCCCACAGAGTGAGAATTCCTTCCTAAGTACAACAGAAATTAACACAAGAGCACATAACCTCTACAGTAGATAGCTTGTGGAACTATTTGCCAAGAATACGAATAAATTCATCTGCAAGTGCAATCTGAAACTAAGCAATAGCAGTGTCTCTCTGAAAACTGTGTTTCAACTGAATGAGAAGTGATGGGCTTCATGCAAGAACTTGAAGGTCCAAGGTGTGAGACTCATCTTGCGCCTCATTAAAAAGTTGTGCACATAACACCAAATTTTTCCTACAGCCTTGTGGAGGTAACTCCTCCTCTCCTAGCAGCAGCATCTCGGATGGATGGGATTGATCACTTCCAATAGAATGTCCTTTCCCAACATTTTGGTGAGCAGCAACAGAGGAAATGAATCCACCCTCATGATCATCTTTATGGAGCCCTGAACCATCAAGATGATGGAAATGCTTGTCCCCTGGCAGTGGATCTGTGGTGGGATCTGTGTAGCAGCAAGGATTACTCCGTTTGGTGGTTATGCTCTTCACTGGTTGGAAAACAAGCCCTCGTAAAACGAGGCAGAACAATTTAATTTTATCCTTTTAATGTCGCTGCTATTTTGTTGAGGCTTTTCTTAATCAAGGATGGAATTTTAATGTGATCTGGAAGTTGGAGAAAAAGCTTGGAAGCATTGTTATTGCTATTTATATCACTGTTTAGTTAGCAGTATTGGGAAGTATTAATATCATCCTCTGCATTATTAGAGTGAAAAATGTTGGGAAACATTGGTCATGACAGAATGAAAACAAAAAAATAAAAAGAAGAGAGAAAATGTTCTCCTGTTTTTATAGTAACAGTAACATCTATAAACCAGCCCAAAGAATAAGAAATACCATGTTAGAAACAAACATGGATATAAAAATAGCAACAAGAACAACCACCAAATCTGCTCTTCAGACAGAAAACAAGGTAATTAACTCTGCTCCCATCCTGATGGTCTCATTTGAATTTATTCAATTTCCTTTATTTTCTCCTTTGTTTGTTCTATTCTCCTTTACCCGTGTGCTTTTATAATTTCTGTTGTTTATTCATGGCGGAGCTGGTTGGAGCTTTCAATCAAAAAAAAGAAAAAAAACCCCTAGAATAGGAAAAAAAAAAAATAGAAAAAACCAAAACAACTGCACTATCCTCCAACTGGCCAACGTGGAGGTTGGAGACCACACGGGGATCAAAGCGATATGAGGACAACAGGGGTTTCATTAAAATGTTCTCCTCGCTGCCTGAGGAAAGAGCAGTGAGGACAGAGCGAGAGGGGGAGGGGGGAAGGGAAATCATCTGGCCCAAACAAGTTTAACTAAAAAAAAAATCCAAGCAAACCACCTGTGGTCTCCTTGGAAACTGGCTTGCAACCCCTCCAGCCACCTTTTAATGAAACCCCAGAGCCCCTTTATTAATTTATTAAAGAATCTATTTTCTGAAGATTCATAAACCGCGCATAACTCATATTCCAACACATCTCTGCTATGCTAATAGCGTGTGCTGCCATGAATAATTAATTCTTTAATTAGTAATAATTAGAGGTTGTTGTATAGGTCAAACCATTGGGCTGACAGCATGCTACTGTCAAAATGTCATTTGAATTAACAGGACTGTGGCCCTTTCTACACAGAATGATTCCTTGTTTGGGGTTGGTTGTCCCCTCCCCTCCAAATTTTATTGTTCTAAGGGTGAGTTGCTTTAGAAGATGTGGAACACATAAAAGGAAATGTTTAATAGCATTTACAGCACAAAAGAAAAGGCTGCAGACCTTCAGCAGATGCTTATAATAGTGGGTCTTGGTCTGGGCATTGTTCGTTCCCTTTGTGGAAAAAAAAAGGAAAGGGATAAAAGCAGTTGCACTGACATTCCAGGCTGAACCAAATCATGGCTTTTTGCTCAAAATCATGAATTTTTGGTCAAAATCCAAACTCTCCACATCCCTGCAAGGGCTGCATTTGAGGGTCTAGTTCTTCTATTCAGTGGGTGACCAGAAGTATTTAATCCTTGGAAATGATACACCAAGATGTAGGTTCAATTCCTTGTCTGTTTATATCCTGAAGGAATCTGAACCATTTCCCCCCACTTTTTCAAGGGAATATAGGAACCACTGGTATAGACAGCTTGAAAACTGGGTTTAGTCCTGCTCTGCACTATGGGAAACAAACCATCCTCACCAACAAAAAGGTAACAAGTCACCCTATGAGTTAAGCCACTTGATTGGAAAGAAGACAGTTAAGAAGCAAAGGGAAAACACCAAATTTATGAGAGAAATATGCTGAAAGTATTGGTTCTGCCTCTATTTATTTCATTCCTGGGTGCAGCAACTTCTGGAAGGACAGGAGCTCAAACCAAGGGTGGAAATTTCCCAGAAGAGTTCTTCCCTTGGGACATGAACTGCGCCAGAATTTCTCCTTTTTGGAACAACTGACAGGGCTTGTCTGAACTTTGGAACGGGCACTCCAGGGAAGTGGCGGACTCATCATCCTTGGAAGTGTTCAAAAATGGCACTTTGTGATATGGAATAGTGAGCACGGTGGCGGCGTTTGGGCAAAGGTTGTATTTGATGATACTGGAGGTCTTTTCCAACCTTCACGATTCTGTGAAATGTTGGGTTGGCTGTACCTTCAATCTGACCTAACCCAGACATTCTGTTACAAAGGACAATCCTATTTGAGGAATTTGATGCACATAAACATCCTTATTTGATTTCTTTGTATCTTTCTGCGGGGAGGGAGAAGATGTCTTCAAATGCAGTGGGGTTATTTCCAAACTAGCACCACTGAAGTGAAGTGCTGGGGGAAGGTAAATGCTCAAATGAATGATGAGAATCTGTCCTGATTTGAAGGGGGAAAGAGAAGACAGAAAAATAACTGCAATGGTAGTGCAAGATAGAGAAAATGTGCATCAGACATGGAGGGGAAAATCACCTGGGCAGAGACCCACCCTGTCACAATTTCTCTGAGCTTAGTTCAGCTCAAAGACTCTTCATGACGCTGCTGTGCCCGACAGACCCACACACAAAGCTCTGATGGAGCAAGGGATTTGAATCTTGCATTTCATTCCACTTGAAAGACCAAAACCTGAATGGGTCGGTGCTGCTGCAGTCATCACAGAAATACAAACATACAGCCTTAATCCAAACTAAAGTGAATGAAATTAAGTCCTTAACTCACAGTAGAATGGATTGGAGCCCAAGAGCCCACTTTTTTCCATTCCTGCTCTGACTAAAAAACACACACTCTTTCTTTATAGGAACAACCAGCAGCCTTTTTATTCCTCTCTTCCTTGCCTGCTAACAGAAAAATTAATAATTGGAGGCTAAGCAAATGCAAAAAGGGCTAGAGAATGTTTTCCAGTTAAAAGGATATTAGAAAAAACCTTTTCCATAAAGAGGGAAAAAAGACAGAAAAATATGACAAGATAATAAACCCATAATAATAATATGCAGTGGAGTGAAGTGGCGGCTATTTTGCTGCTAGTCAAAAAATTATATTATCAGAAATCCTTTTGTATCATTGCATATTGATGTTTAAAAAAATATGAAACAAAAAGAAAGCCTCCAGAGACTGTACATAAATGTTGTTTTCTGTTGACAATGCCACAAGGTCAGGAAGGATTTTACATGAAAGCTCTTTGAAATCTATATCAAGGGTCTGGTTTGTAAAGCAGAGCAATGGTGTTGGTGTTGGTGAACATTGTTGTAGATCTCCTCATTGCTATACAGGGGATAATTTATGTTCTTCTTCCGAAAAGTACAAAGGTTTATTGGTGTGCAAATGATTGAAACTAATATGCTAATCAGATTTTCAAAGGCAACAGCTTGTGTTGGGTTGTCAATACACACCCAGTGGACAGTAATAGCAATAGTGGAGTATTGGCACCAGTGTTAAAAATGGGACAGAACTCAAACATTTGTCACCAGAGGAAGCATGACCAGAGCCATGGTCTTTGAGCACAGTTATTAGCCCAAAGTTAGACAGCAGTTGTTTTCCTCACAAAACATAGGATCACTAAGGTGGGAAACAGCCTTCAAGATATCAGTTCCAACCTTAGGACCATTTTTCCCCATGCTCACTTAACCATATCACTCTACTCATTTTTTGGACATTCCCAGAGATGATGATGCCTCCCTGGGCCTGTTCCAATGCTTGTCCACTGTTTTAGTGAGGAAATTTAATTTTTTTTTCTGCTATGCAACCTGAACCTCTGCTGACACATCTTTAGACCATTTCCCCTTGTGCTATCATGAGTTGCCTGGGAGAAGAGGTCGAGCCATACCTCCCCACAACCTCATTCATGTCTCTAATCTAGAAAGCACACACTAATTAATCCATGTGTCTCATCTTCCCCATCCAGGGCCCAGGAAATAGAGGGGAACAGATAACTGTATGTTCTTGTACAGTTTATTTTTTGCCCCCTGTGTGTTTTTTCCTGGCAGAAGACCCAGTCTTTTGTTCTCTCTACCCACTCGATACATCTTGTAATTCTCCCCAACAAAACTCCACAGCTACACATGGCTTTGTGGAGCTACCATGAACTCTGTGAACCACAATCTGTCTCTTCTGTTCTTCCTTCTGTCCAAAGAACTTCCCCTTTTCTGTTCTCTCACAACCAGCTGCACACCATTTATTGTTAGGATTTTCGCCACTGTCTCTTAATCTCTTTTTGTAAGACAGAATTGTTCTGCTTTTTTTGTTTGTTTGTTTTTCCCCACCTGTTTTTCTGCCTATGACTTTCCACAGTTCTCTTCTTCAGAAAACTTGTTTTTCAACTCACTCTTCCAACAAAGAAACTCTTCTGTTGCCTGTTTTTCATACTTTTACGGGCATCTGCTCAGTCTCTTGTACTCTTCTTTTTTAGTGGTTATCAAAACATCCTGATTTACCCAAACGTTTGATCTTGTAGACCATGCCCTGTCTCAGATCATCTTTATATCCAGGAGTATCCTTCTGCCCAGGCTTTCTTAGCTAACAGCAAAGGCAGAGGAGGGCCACAGGGATATTAAAGGGCTGGAGCATTTCTGCTCTGCAGACAGGCTGAGAGAGCTGGAGGTGCTCAGCCTGGAAGAGACAGCTCCAGTGCCTAAAGGAGCTCTGAGAAGGCTGGAGAGGGACACTGGAAAAGGGCATCCAGTGATAAGAAAGGGGGCAATGACTTTAAGATGAAGGAGGGTAGATTTAGACTGGGTATTAGGAAGACATTCTTCCCTGTGAGGGTAAGGAATCCCTGGCAGAGGTTGCCCAGAGAAGCTGTGGCTGTCCCTGGATCCCTGGAAGTGTCCAAGGCCAGGTTGGATGAGGCTTGGAGCAACCTGGGATAGTGGAAGGTGTCCCTGCCTATAGCAGGAGGTTGGAACAAGATGATCTATCTGGTCCCTTCCAACCCAAATGACTCTGTGATTCTATGAACTTTATGGATAAAATACTTCCTATCTTAATTCTAGTGTAAATATGTGTAAAATGAGATCCATATCCTGCAGCTTCTGCTTGCATGCCTCTGTTGTCAGTGACACTCTGTGTTGGTTTGGGTCAGGGTTGTATTGAGTGACATAAGTTTATCTTCCTTTTCCTAAATATATGACCATTTTTCTCAAATTCCTTAGTTTTCTCCTTATATCACCTTATGATAAATCTCAGTTTATGAACCCCTCTAGTCAGAAATTGCTTGTTCTTGGTGTCTGTGGTCCAAGTCAGCCTGTTAGAACAGTCTCTTAGCTGTGGTCAAATAACTTCTACCACATGGCACCTCCCAGCTCATTTTACCCTTCCACTGAGAGTTTAATATGCAATGTCACAATCCTAATGTGCTTTCAGACTTACTATTTATTCAACCAGATCTTTTTGTTTTGGTCATCATTCCTGCAGATAAACTATCACCATGTATAAGACAACACAGATAATGCAGCCCCTTGCAGCAGGCTTCATTTGGAAGGGTTGTGTTCATGCAAATATTTAATATTTGCATGGTGTGTTCCTGCACAGATCTGTAGGTCCGGCTGTACAACACCAACCCTACTGCAGAATCACAGAATGGTTTGGGTTGGAAGGAACCTTAAAGCTCATCCAGTTCCAACTCCCTGTCATGGGCATGGATGCCTTTCACTAGAACAGGTTTCTCCATATCCCACCCAACCTGGCCTTGGTTGGATGTTTTAGATTATTGAAGCAGTGTCTTTCAGTGACCTTGAGTCAGCAGATTCGGCCAGGTTTGTCTGTGAGAGATGGTAAAGCCAAGAACACAAACCAAACTTTTGAGTGGAGTGCCAGCTAATGTTATGAAGAGTATTCTGGTCAAGGATCTCAAGCAGTGTTGGCTCAGACTTCAAATCCAAGGTGTTAACTTAACTTCATACCTTTAACTTGTCATGAGAATATCAGAACAAAAGTCTGCTTTTGACTTTTTTCCTTAACTTGCTGTCCATGAGCAGAAGGTCCTTTTAGTTCTTCTTTCTTTCTTCTTTCTTCTTTCTTCTTTCTTCTTTCTTCTTTCTTCTTTCTTCTTTCTTCTTTCTTCTTTCTTCTTTCTTCTTTCTTCTTTCTTCTTTCTTCTTTCTTCTTTCTTCTTTCTTCTTTCTTCTTTCTTCTTTCTTCTTTCTTTCTTCCTTCTCCTTTTCCAATAGAAGGACTGCAGTGCTTCAGGTGTTTCATAAAATGTACTGGTCCCAAACACAGATCAGGAAGGTCTAGGATCCAAAACCCTCAGTTGCTATCTGAATTTCAAAATCATTTTGGTTTTGTGCTTATAAATAAGTGGACCTTCATCCTGGGCACAGGATGTGTCCTGGTTAGTGTGGTATCCCTTTGGCCCTGGCATTTCCCCTTTCTGGTTTTTATCAGAGCTATTATAGATATTCAGGTTGATTAAAACATAAAACACTGCCCTGAGGTGCCCATTTTATTTTTAGCTCAGAGGAGACTCAGTAGCTCTGCAGCTTCTGTGTGACTTCTGTGGGTTCCTCCCATGTTTCAGGCCTCCAGGGCCAAGGCAGCAGCACTGGGGCATTACTGAGCATCTCAGCATTTTGGGACATCTGGTCATTCCTTCCCAAAGCTGTAAATGAGCAAGCCTTGCCAGGAATTTAATAAAGGCTTTCTTGACATTTCTCTCATGAACAGAAATTCCTAAATGGTCTCTGTGATTGGCAGCACCACACAGCAAGTCTGCATTTGGTTGAGCCACGATTCTGTCATCCCCATTCCTTCTTCCCTAAGTGCAGAGCAGAAGTACAGGACCATTGTGAAGACACCTAAAAATCTCTGTATCTGACCATGCCAAAATTCTCCAGGTAGGAAACACAGAAAAATAGAAATTTCTCAAAAAAGGGAATATTTTAATACATTCACATTTTTATTTAAAGAGACATTTCTGTGCAAATGAAATGCTGCTTGGGTTTGATGGGCACTTTATGGGCATTGTGCCACTGAGAGTGCTGGGAGTGGGGCTGCAGTGATCCTTCTGCTCTGCTTTTGGGTTCCAGAGGGAATAGGTAAAGTCAAAACTCTCCACTTCAAGCTGAAGAGTAAAAAAAAAATCAGCTTGAAGAGTGCATCTGTACGTCTTAGATATTTTTTCTGTCTGAATCACTGGGTTTTTATTCCATAAAGAGTATGTAGATGACATGTAAATGTTATGTAAATTGGGTCCATAGTCCATTAAAGCGCAATATTATAATCACTAATACCCTATAGGCATGGACAGATCAACCAACCAAGTTTTATTTGATCTTTGTCAGAGGCACTGAGCCCTTTTATGCAATATTTTGTGTACATGCCTTTGTTGTGAAGATCATCATTTCAAAATGTGCCTATTTGGGATAAATAGATGTTGTTGATGTGCATTGCGGCAAAGTTCAGCAAGGATATTATTACCAAAAAACAGGATTTATAGACTGACCAAAATGAAGGATTCCTGCCTTCCATGGAGAAATTTCATCTGAAGTGATCACCTAATCAGCAGACTTGAACAGCCTCAAATTGAATACAGCACTTAGCCTTCAACACCTGCTACTTCCACTATCCAAATGAAAACAAGGACATACAAAAGAAGACTGGAGGGCTCTTTGGCCCTTGCCTTGGAAAAATATATTCCTTACTAATTGGCACAACACTGTTAATGCATATTCACTGGTTTACACAGCCCTCCTGTTTATTTAATGAAATGGTAGTTGAGGGGTTAATGGGTTAATTAGGGAAAGGAAATGAATCTCCAAATGTATCAAAATCTGATAAGTGATTTAGCCTAATTAATAATTTACATGTCAACATTTTTCTGGGTGCCACATGCACTTAGGGAATATAAACAATAAAAAGCAAAAACTAGGTAAACTCGCAGCAAATTGAAGGCATCAGTTTAAAAGAATGTGAAACTTTGTGTATTACAACCTCTTTCCTAAGGTTTTTACAGAATTGTTCTTGTAATATGTGTGTTAATGTGTGTAAGGTGGTAAACCGTGGAATCACAGAATGGTTTGGGTTGGAGAGGACCTTGAAATCAGCCTGTTCCAAGCCCCTGCCATGGGCAGGGACACCTTCCACTATCCCAGGTGTCTCCAAGCCCTGTCCAACCCGGCCCTGAACACTTCCAGGATAGGAAAGTTTGTAACCTTGTCTAGGATGCTTTTTCAAAGGTGGTGAGCAATCAGATTTCCATCAGTAGGAGCCATGCTAAATACTGAGCAGGATACACAATATTCCTACAATTAGTTCTGGAATATTAATATTATCTTAATATTAAGATCCAAGCACATAATATTAAAGATCCAGGCTCCATGAGCAGGGAATTGTCAAGCTGCATTCTTGGATGTATGACAATTATATGTGAACTAGAAATCAGACACACAAGATTAGAAGTCTGGAGTGTCAGGAACAAGTGACATGATTAAATTAGAAAGGCACTACTAACTCAACACATGCAAACCTGATCCTAAGCACAGAGTAGATGAATCTCTCTTCTCCACCATGGAACTGTGCTGGATTTTCATTCCATTCCATATTATGCGCTACATAATAAAATACTTCTATAAAGTTTACATACATTTGTGCAAGTAGACCTGTATTTTTAATTCTCATTTAAAAATAATTAACCCTTAATCAATCTGGCAATTTTTCTTGGTTATATTTGGAATCTTTAATTGCTCAGTTTCTAGATTTCAAAGAAAACTAAGAGAAGACAACTCTTAACATTTATGGATACATAGCAGATCCTGAAACTTCTGTTAGATATAATATCATCTTTTCTTAGGCAAATTTGTTAGTGTTAATGTGTTAGGTCTTCTATGGAATGCAATTATTCCAGCCTGAGATTAGCATGTCTTAATAAAACAATGAGATGGGATATGGAAGGCACAAAAAATATAAATAATTGAGTGTTGAAAGTGAAAAATTTTGGAGGTATAAGTCCTTTCCAAAGAGAAGACAAAAATGTGGATTTAGATTGAGAGATAATAAAAGCCTTTATCTTAAAATCCTCCTGTTTTGAGGATTTTATCACATTTGCTATGAAGCATCTTCTTGGCTAAGGGATTACCAGGCATTCTGTTTGTTTGAATGATGGGAGGACAGAAGATGCATTTCACTATCCTTAAACCATCCCTGACACCACCAGATGAATGTCAGGTCTAGTCAGGAGAAACAGAAATGATAGACATTCCTCTGCCTCCCTGAGCAACTTACTCTATTGGAAATGACATTTACCCCTCAAGAATGGGTCCTGTACAAAGGCTTTTGTACCACAGACGTGACACAAACTTCTCTGGAACTCTCCAGAAGGGCACGTGCACCAGAGTGGATTTCATCTTGCAAAAATACTCCCACAGTTTTGCTTCAGTAAAGCAACTGAGGTGCTCAGCTTAAAGGATCTCTATTATATCAGTAATATCAGTACCTCTATATATATACAACTTCCAGACTCTTTCATCCCACCATATAATGGGATCAACTTTGGAATGGCCTGAACTGACATTATACAGATTTTCTGATTAAAATAATACATCTGAATTTTGTGTTAGTATTGGTGAAAAAAAATTTAAAGTAGTTACAATCCTTGACATGCAGGACATTTGCAACACCAGTTCATGAGCTTATTAATTATTTTCCTGTTTATCTCATCTTTGTCTGCCTTCCTGCTTCTTCTGTCTGTCTGTCTGTTCATCTATCTATCTATTAATCTTCAGACTGAATATGAGATACAGCTGAAAACACAAAGCTGTCATTCAGGGTTTCCTATATCCAAAGAAGAACCTAAGTCTTCTCCTAATACTAACATTCCTCTGGCACACAACTTATAAAACTTTCCTTCCTTTTCGATAGACTTTGACTATGTGCCCTTGTCAAGACATGTGAGGTCACTGATGTTGTCAAAGATGATCTTTGTCAGTTATTGAAATGAGAACTAATTTGACCTAATCTAAGCTGACAGACAAAATAGTTCATTGGTAAAACAAGCCAGTTCCAGAAACTGGTGCTAAAGAAGAGTACAGGAGCAAAAAAATGTGCATTTACTCTCTCAGTTTGGGTTTTGAAAGCTAGAATTTTAATAGGGCTTAGCAAAATGCATCTGCCTAGATACTGGTGAGAAGAATGTGTGATCTCATACTTCTTTCACTGTATTTACATTTTATTATGGCTTATTGTGACTTGTTCTTTTGCAATGTTATGCAGTTATTTTCACTGCAAAACAATTATCTCTGTGGTTAGTGATATCATTGTAGAACCAATGAGACACTGACACTGTGACCAGGGAATTATTCTGAAAAATCTATATCCCAGCAAATTTTGTTCTACCAAGACAGAAAATTACTACTGGGTGGATCACATAAATCAGGAATTCTTGATCCTTATTTTGTCAAGGAAAAAAAA
>VYXD01016010.1:352617-392617 GCA_013397195.1 Hylia prasina
CTCTGTGAGTAAACTAGAGATGAACTTTAGTGCTTGTGGGATTAAGGCCAGGGAAGACAGGCAGTGCAAGGAAGATTAATGGGAGTCTGCATGCCATCAAAATTAATCACTTAAAATTAAAGATCCCCTATCTTCTGCTGCCCCTCGAACGTTGTTGATATGACAGTGTCATAACTGATCTATCCAGCTCTTGTTTATCTCTTAAAAGATAAATTGAGATATTCCAGTTCTGTGCAGTCCCAGCATGATCTGAACCCAGCACATTTCACATATATGTGCACATTCCTTCTATACGGCTCTGGCTTGTAGAATGGAAAGGAAAAAAGCAAAGATAAAATAACATTAAACACTCGACCCTAATATCTAGCAAGCGACTGCCTTTCCCAAGGATCCTATAAAGCTTTCTGAAAGTGACATCTCTTAAGCATTTGCTTCACCCATCAGTGAAAAGCAGTCACCTAAGGCTGCTTAGACTGCTCTGAACATTTTCCTTTAAACAGCTTTGAATGGAAATTGGCTCTTTGTTCAGAGCAAGAGTGTTTATGGAAAATATTCATCTCATTGAATAATAATAAAAAATGTTGTTTTCCACTGTCAAAACAAGCTTGTTTTGTTGTTTTTGCTTTGCTTTGGTTTGTTTTCTGTCTCAAAGCAGACAACTCTTGAGAGAACATCTAGAGGTAAAAATGCTTTTAAAAAGTTTTACAGGAAAAAAAAAGAAAAGATTTTTTTTGTTAATTGCTGAAACCCTCATGTCAATTACTGACACCAAGCTTTCATGCCATAATTTGATAGATAAACTACAATGCACCTATGCATGAGGACCATTTACATACCTAAAACACCAGTGAATTTCCCAATCCTATAATGGAAGTCAAAGGATCTTCAAGTGTTCAGGATTAAATTCAATGATTAAACAGAATTCAACAATTCAATAATTAAAATAATTCAATAAGTGGATTGAAAATTAAGAGAACTATATAAAGTTTAAAGTCAGAAAAATGTGGGCTGGCCACAAATCTAGGGCTGGCCAAGCAGTGGATTTTTGGAGCTTGCTGATATATGGATAAAGGAAAATGTCTGAGGAAAATAATATATCAAGAAAAGAAAATGGAAATGTGCTCTTTACATTGAGTTGAACAAATTGAACTGTTTTATTAAATAAGGAAACAACAATTTCGCTTCTGACAAATTATATTTATTTTAAACTTGTAAAATTATTTATATATTATTTTGAATTGAAGAGCCTTCTAAGATAGAAAAAAAAATATGGTAACATATTTTCAGTTTATAGATTCTCCCTACATATGGGCACCATCCCAAAAAATAGAAGTATGAGAAAATTCATTATTCACCGATAATATTAAGGTTTTTCTAAGCTTTGATTCAAAACTTCCCTTCAAAGATCCAATTCAGAAAATCCTGAGAATTATTATATCATGTATCACATATAAATGTATCATATATGATATATGATATATATCATATATGATATATCATATATATCATATATAATAACATGTATAATCCATGGTTATATATTCTATATAGAGAGATCTTCCTAAGACTGTTTGATGTGTGGACCAAAAAATTACTTACCTTCCCTCAGAACCTAAACTAATACTGAGGTTTCTTTGAAGCATTGTTGTTTTTGTGGTACCTTGGCCTAAAACAAAAAAGATCAGGTAAGTAACCTTAAACCCAACCAAATTGTTTTCTGGGAATGGGAGCAGTTCAGGTGTTCCTGTGTATCAACAAAAGCCACTTCTTTTCTGTTCTAATGTTTCAGTGACTGTGATAATAAAGATGAGGAGATGGCCTCTGATATTGGCAGAGATTAGAGCAGGTAAAAAAGACAAATCCATACATTTCCCTTTTCTTGATTCAAGACACACGGTGCAAAAATCCGTCTGTTTTCCCAATGTGTCTGAATTTGTATGGATATGTTTACAGTTTTATGAGACACTGCTTCTCCAGGCAGGCTCCTGTATTATGCATCAGATCCATTCTCTGTACTGTTTTATGGTGTGTAATTTTCCCTTACAGTACAAGTCAGATTACAACAATGATATATTTAATAAAAAATTGGATACACTTCTACTGCCTCACTTTTCTTTCTCTTTCCCTTCATCCATGATACTGGCCACATCAAGTCAGGGTTTAAAATAAAATCACTCAAATCACTGCTGAATGAGTAAGATACTCTGCATGGTACAGGTTCTGTCTTGGCCATGAAGGATGAAGATGTTTTGTAGGGAGCTAATGCTTGCCACACTTCTGAGTTATGGGTCACTAAAGAAGCTGAACACTCACCTGAGGGATAAAGCTATCCCTCACCTAATATATTTTGCAAAAAGTGCAATGTGCTCATAATTTCTGGATGTCTGTAAACCCAAGAGTTGTTACTGCTGCTCTAGTTTGGTTCAGGGTTTCTATCCAAAGCCATGTTTTGTGAAAGCTCCCTCACTCTCACATCCTGCAATTAATGTAAAAATTAAAAGGTTAATCGAAAAAATATGCCAGCAAAACGCAAGTCCCATTTAACCCTATAAAACCAGTGCTTTCAAGTCACTTTTCTTCAGGAGAGGAGTGAAAATGGACACCTCCTGTCATGGTCTGAAGATCAAAACTCTTGGGATATTGGAGATCCAAGCCTGGCAGTGCAGGCACTGAAATGTGTAATCTCACATGCACCTAACCCTGCTGCCAGTACCTTCTACCCACCACTGCCACTTTTTTTCCATTGAGCATCCAATCTCTATTCACTGTGCAGTGAAACAATCTTCAAGTTTACATATAATCAAATTCATGTGTAAGACTAATGTGCAGCCTCAAAATGGTTGCAATTCTTTGCTCAGCAAGAGCTGCCTTCTGTCTCAATGTTGATCTGTGTTACCAATTCCATAACTTTGTCAAGAAATTCCTGCCATGGGGCAAACCCCTTACATGCCTTTGTGTTCTGACCCAAAGAGTGGACATCCACCAGAGTTAGTCTGGGTAAAGAACTCACTGAGACACAAGAACTGGGCATGATCCAAACCAGCCTAATAATTGAGCTTGTGTTGATGGCTGATTGCACCACGCAGCATCCAGAAGTTACTTGCAGTCTGAGTTACCTTATGAATTTATGATTGATATTCTATGGCTTACATTAAGCTGGTAGCACACATTTATGTTTTGGTATGTCTGGGGGATTTTGCGTCCAACAGCAACAGCAAAACTTCTCCTCAGGTCGGAAGTTATTACAAAAAGCTCTGAGGCAGGCTAGAGAAAAGATTAAGAGAGTCCCAAAGGACATGAGACCAGAAACCACGAAAGGTTCCCTAAAGTTAAGAAAGTAGCAGGGGCACACAGCTGAAAGGAGCTTGATATCTTTTCTAGGCTGGAGGATTTGGAATGTTTCACAGAACATGACAGCCTGCTCTTAAGCAGCATCATAACAAGAGGAATGGCTGCTCATATGGGGCTGGGACCTGTGTGAGCTGGGAGTTACATGCAGTGATGCTGTAGAGACATGAATGGATCATAATATGATAGTGAATATACAGCTACATCTACCCTGGGAAGTAAAAAAGTGCTAAGCTATCAACATGGGAAAATGATCTTGGTTATTCCTGTTAAAACGGTAGTTTGGTGCCTGTTCTGGTTTGGGCCCATGCAATTGGTTGTCTTCTAAACCTTTCCATTTGGAAATCAACACAAGAAAGGGCCTTTTTTTCAGTGGGTACATGTATGTCATCATCATGTTTTGGAGGTTAAAAGAAACTAATAAATTATGTGGGTAAAAGGCAGCAAATGCACTTAAAGAACTGGCCCTGGCACTGGTTAACTTGCATTTAACTTGTCATTAAAGGCACCCAATAAGTTTCACTGAGTCTCTGAGAGGAACATGGACTGAGATCCAGAAATGGAGAAGGGATCTGATTTCAGTGCCTGCTTTTTTCATCTTTCATATTTTAGAGTGTACTTATGCAATAGCATGAAGACACAGCTGTGCCCCACGAGGAATAATTTTTTAACTTCTTTTACAGCTGCTACCTAGATCACTGATCCTCAGAAGGGATGGTTTGGGGAGCTCAAATAGAACACTTTATCTTTAGAAGACTGATCACTGGAGTGATCAGTGGGAATATTTCTGGGTTGTAGGAACTGATATCAAGGAATTTTTTTTTAAATTCAGGTCTAAAATATAAAGGAAGAAAAGAAAAGTTAGACAACTGGGCCAAGTAATTAATCTTAGACTGTAAACCGGGGAGGAAGACAGATACCTCAGGAAGTGATAACTCTTCTGGCCCTCAGTTCCTGGTCCAGAAGCATGAAGTCTCCATTGTCCCATCCTATGGCTGTCAGCAGGTGTCCCATGCCATTCAGGCAGGTGCTGAGCACATATAAAGACCATAATTACTCTATAATGTATTATTTCCATTTCCAAAAGTGAGATGAACGAATCTCACACTCTCTGGATTTGATGAGTGGGCTACGTTTTAACTATTCATGGGTGCGAGTAGAAGACAACCATGCAGGGAATGTTTTCAGCTCTCAGGAACATGAAATTCAGTAGAATCTGGGAAGCTGAAACCTATAAAACATCTGGGACAATAAAATCATGTCATTTGAATTGGTCTGCTTTGCTTTTATCAAGCTCTTCAGGTAGGTCTGCAATAGACTGGAATAAAACTGGACACTGTGGAGATGGAGTCAGCATTTTTTGAAGTGAAAGGAGCCAATCCGCTTAGACGGATCAGAGGTAGACCAGTAAAGTCAGGGAAGTGGCAAACTTAATCTGGAGCTGGGTCCCATGTCTTTAGGAAAGAGGAAGACTTCAGAAAACATGTGCTGTGTAGGATTGCTCTCATGGGATTTCACAAAGGTCAAGGAGATTAGCACAGAGGTATCTTCATTAAGGACCGGCTTTAAGGAGAAAAAGGTCTGGGATTAAGAGGTCCACAGCAGGGTAAGATGCATTCTTGTCACCCCATGGGTGCTCCTGTGGCAAGAGTTTCCCACCCCCTGGTTCTTGTCTATAGGAAGACTGGTCTGCTCTATTTATATGTTCTGGGCTCTTCCTGCTGCCTGAGAGTGTGGGACAAAGGGCCAGCTGGATTCCAGGGTGGCATTCCCTTCTCCATCCAGCGTGGCCACTTCTGTGTTGGTCCCCAGGAATCAGTAGGGCAGGTGCTTTTCCCTGAAGGATGCTGGCATGTTGGGCATTGCTCCTGCCCTGCACCACCTCTTCCTCTCACAGAAACTGTGCCAGCACCTCCAGACCACCTCTCAGCAGGACTCAGCTCTTCCCAGGAGCAGAGAGGAGGTGCTGTGCAGAGCTCATGCCTGGCAGGAGCTCGTGGCTGAAAGCCATCCCTCTGAACCACCAAAATGCAGCATGAGTTTCACCTAAAAGCGCTCTCCAGACCCAGCAATTTGTGACAATATCAGAGCAGGGCTGTTATCAGCTGCCTGTCACTCTGCTGCACACCGAGGCTTCCCCAGGTGCATCCCCCCCAGCTAAGGTGTGGGACCCTGCTGAATACCAGACCCCTTTGTTGCGCATTATCGTGTTAGCCGAGCTGTCACGAGAGTTACCGGCCATACGCAGAACGCAGAGATTAATCCAATTAAACCTCCACTGACTTTTCCACATTCCTCGTGGTGCAGCCCGTGCCCCTTCTCAGGTGGGATTTAGAGCACGAGGAAGGTTAATCAGATGGTGTTTCTGGCATGGAAGCACATCAGAAAGCGTGACATAATGAGAGGGAGAGAAGGAGGGAGTGATTAGCTAAGCTTTAACCCACCATAAGTGCTCTGATCTTTGACCTTTTGGTGTCAGTTTTAATTGTAAGGATGCACTTAAAAAAAAAAAAAGTCATATAAGTAAAAGTATTGCACACCCTGACCCCAAGTTTACAAATAATACAAATTTCAGATTTTTTTTTCTGACGTCTGAAGAAAACCACTAAAGAATCTGTATGATTTATATAATGAAAACTAATGCGAATAACAGTCTCAATGATGCAAAAAAAATATATCTGGGGATTAAAACTAACAAATCTGCTCAGACTTTTATATAATTTTGATTATGAAATTTATTTAGTCACATAATGACTCAGATGGTAAATTTTACTGATATGTACTTTTCCTTGGTGTAGAACACACAGTGGCAATCCAGCATGACAGATTGTATCCTAGGCTAAAACTGTGTCAGACACACAGTAATCAGAAGATGCTATCATATAATTTGCACTGGGGCCAGCCTCAATCTTGTAAGCATTCTTTGTTCAGCTGCACTGAGTTGTTTTTCAACTAGGTTTCCATTCTGTAAAATAATTCTTGTGGTTTTTTTCTGTTATTAAGGTTTTTGGGTTTTTTTCAGTTTCAAACAATGGTATCCGTAATAATAAGCTATTATTGTTGTTTCTATGTAACAGATAATGATACTAATAATTATTAATACTACTTATACCATACAGTGGATGGCTTCAGCCTGTTCTGCAGCCAGATCTGAGGTTAATACAAAGATTTAAGTATCCACTGAATGTGTAGAGCTCAATATGAGATTAATTTCCACTAGTTCAGCCATTTAGGCTAAATTAGACTCTCTAATTAGGCTCCTATTATTGAAAAGGTAAAAGAAATGTTTCTCCAGAGACATTTTACCTTATCCCTTTCAGAAATTTATTTTAGGATGGGCAAACAACATTGTGAGGGTGTTCACCTCATCTCCAAAAGACTGACTCAAGTGAAATGCCTAAAATTTTAATTGCTGGAGTTAGAAAGGAATGATATCTTCTGTAACAATTAATACCTTCTGTTTTCATGCACCACTTGTACATGGATTTTATGGATATGTAGATATTGGTATCAACTGCTGTCATTCTGCAAAAATTTATATGTGGCTTTTTATTAATGTGGTGTTTATGGTCCCTCCAAAGCTAAGCTCTTCTCAGTGGGTCTCAAAAAACCACAGAATTAGAAATTTTCCCCATGAAATCCTCAAATCTTGGATCCAAGTTTGCTATTTATCTTTTCCTTTCCCTCTGTTTTAGGGGAAGCATGAGAAAGAACTGATGGTTAAGGGACTTTCTTACATTATAAGAGATTTCAAAAATATTTTTTTGAAATATCCAGGCATTTTCTTTCTGTGTTCTGTGTACGCTGGGCAAAGATTCAGGAAATGCCACGTACAGGTGGTTTTTTTGAACAATTCCAGGAATGGTGACTGCACTACTTCCATGGACAGCCTGGTGAGTTTTCATGGATTTATAGGTATTTTGGAACACTGAATCATAGAATGGTCTGGGTTGGAAGGGATCCAAAGCTCATCAAGTTCCAGCCCCCTGCCATGGACAGGGACACCC
This sequence comes from Hylia prasina, assembly GCA_013397195.1. Taxonomy (NCBI): domain Eukaryota; kingdom Metazoa; phylum Chordata; class Aves; order Passeriformes; family Sylviidae; genus Hylia; species Hylia prasina. Next base: position 359,973 of record VYXD01016010.1, read on the forward strand.
CCCACTATCCCAGGTTGCTCCAAGCCCCATCCAACCTGGCCTTGGACACTTCCAGGGATGGGGGCTCCACAATCTCTCTGGACAAAGCTGACTCCTTTATTGTTCAAAAAGGTCTGTAAAGAGAGTCATAAAATCAAAAGCCTGATTGAACACAGTGACAAAATTAATGTGATTTTAGGAACGAGAAAAAAAGGCCAAAGATTTTTGCAGATGGACATGACTTATTTATAGAGGGCTGAGGGCTCTGTGATTCAGCAGAAAATGCTACCCAAAATCCCTGGAGTTGGGTCTAGGTGATTTCAGACTGTAAACAACAGCAAAATGCTTATCAATGATCATAATTAACTATCAAATCAAGTCACCCAGGAATAGAGGGGACTTGTGCACTGAAGTGCTTGAATCAGAATAATTTTCAAATTGAAAGGTACAGTGTAGCTCAGAAAAGTTATGGGCCAGGAATAAGAATTAAATTATAATGTCTTTAGGAAAGATGGTTGCAATGGTCCCTTCTGGCCTTAAAAATCTAAGAATATATGAAACTATTTATTTATTTATCTCCAGAACACCTGGGGGAGGGGAAAAGTGAAGATACTAAAGGTATATTTGTGTAATGACTTAAAAAATTGAGCTGTTTTTCCTGCTCTGATGTTTTGACTGAATAGATTTAATTTTGTACTTGTATGTGATTGCTATAAATTAGCCATGGGAAGTAGTAGCATTTATTATTAATAGTAATAGTAAAATAATAATGATAGCATATTTTGCTTCTAATAGCTATCTGTTCTATCCCCTTTTCTTCTCCTACTTCTCCTGTGAGCATAAAACTGTCTTGGAACACCTGGATCTTTTCATTTGGCTGTGTTTTAATGTTGTTTCTAGTCAAATATGACAAACCAAGGGACTCAAACCCTCCATTTCAAATGCTGCCCATTTCCTCGTCATTATCTTAAGCATCCTTTAAGTAGGAGGCAGTTTGCTTAAGGAAAGATTTCTGTCCTGGCGTTTTAAATACTTGTGATATATATTTACATTTATAAGTATACTTCAAAAATCTTTTTAAAACTGATGCATATTTAGATGTATTTGTATGTGAGAGCAGAACCTGAATTTCTTAAAATTACTATTTCTTTCTATCTCTCTGTTTCTATGTACAACTGAGTTGGAAGACAGAGACAAGCAAGATCTCGAACTCTTGAAGCAATGTTAAACCTTGTGATTATGAAGCCTGTTAAAGAGCAAAGCAGTTTAGCCAGAACCTAGAGCTGTGCTTATCTGGGCATAAAAATGTGTGAATTTTTTTAGGCTGATGGAGGGTGTCCAAAGGAAGTGTTATTCCTTATAAAGCCACTGGCTGATGCAGTGAACACAACTTCCCCCACCTTTGTGTCTGTTCAGTTCTTCTAGGCAAGCCCCACATACAGGAAAGGTTTAATTAATCCAAGTCCAGAGTGATGCCATCCTGGAAGTCTTCAAAGCCAGGTTGGATGGGGCTTGGAGCAGCCTGGGATAGTGGGAGGTGTCCCTGCCCATGGCAGGGGGTTGGAAATAGATGAGTTTTAAGGTCCCTTCCAACCAAAATCATTTTATGATTTTATGGTTCCACGGTCTTCTCTCCCCTACTCCCGTGTGTGCAGTCCTGCTCTCTCTTCTTCAACTAGAAAAAGGTTGAATAAATGTTATTGAAAGTCACACTTCTTGTCTTGGATTAGTTTCCAGTCAGACCACCCAATCCCATGTTTGGATTACCTGAGTCACAGTGGATGGGAAAATGTGTCTGTGAGATCCAAACAGAACTACACAAGCCCATGTTTCAGGAATATCTACACTCATTGAAGGTAGAACCATTCTATTCCATGGTTATTCCATGGTTATTCCGAAGACACATGACAGAACACTGCTTGTACTGATGTCTTACCACACAAAAAACTAAAAAGTTTACTGATACAAATCCCTCTTTCCTGTTAACCTTGGACTATGACCAGGAACAGAAGGTGCTGATGGACTTGGATCAGAAGTACAGCAGCTGTGCTAAGTGCATCAATAGAGGTGAAAAAGGGCAAAGACTGATGCCTGTACTCAGCTTGTGGAAAGCTTCTTTGGCACAGATATGGCCAGGCTGGCTTAGGCTGCCATGGCTCAGCTTGTGCTAGTGTCCATCAGACTGCAGGCAGCAGCTGGCTCATGTAAGGAAAGTTTAAAATGCAAGTTTGCCCCTGCCTGCACCCTTCTACACAGGTGTTATGCCTTTCCTCTCCTGCATGTGCCTGAAGAATATCAAGTTGTATTTCATGGTGGAGCACTGGTGTTCAAGCTCTCCAGGTTCCTACTGGCTTAACTTCCAAACACTCAGTTGCAGATGTCATAATCATGGAATCACAGAATGTTTCAGCTGGAACAGACATTATAGATCATCTCGTTCCAACCCTCCTGATCATGATCAGGGACACCTTCCACTATCTCAGGTTGCTCCAAACCTCATCCAACTTGGCCTTGAACTTCCAGGGGTGGGGCAGCTGCAGCTTCTCTGGGCACCCTGTGCCAGGGCCTCCCCATCCTCACAGGGAATAATTTCTTCCTGATATACAATTTAAGCCTACTCTGTGATTTTGAACCCATTCCCCCTTGTCCTGTCACACCAGGGCCTTGTAGATAGGCTCTCTCAATCCTTTCTGTAGGTTTCCTTCAGGTACTGGAAAGATGCAAATATAAGGATTCCGAAAGATGTAGAACAGATTTTAAAAAGAGTGGGCACCAATATTGTGAATTACATGGAAAACAAAATAATCATAAAATAAATCGAGTAGTCAACAACATGTAAGTCTTGCCTGTAAAAGCAACTGCTCACCCATTTTCAAGAAGTGTGACTTCCACAAGCTGGCTGGAATTGCTTAGGAAAAGTCATGTTTCCCCCTGATGAATGGACACGTGTGTGTGTGTGTGTGCCTGTTTTTAGCACCACAGAATCCTTAAGGTTGGAAAAGAGCTTTAAGATCACGTGGTCCAGTCATGGATTTGTGCATATCTGCATGGGCTTAGTGCCAATAAACAAACCAGAACTGTGGCACAGAGTTAAACCCTGGAATCTGACAGACTTTGGGACCAGTCAGATGGTCTGTGGCACGTTGCCAGTCCATGGTAGCTTGTGCTGTCCCAGACAATTCCCAGGCACAGCTCAGGAGCCAGCATACACCAGGCACTGTCCCCGGTAGGCAGGTTGGAATTGGCCATTTTATTTTGGAGGGGAGGTTGTTTAATACTAAGGAAATGTCTGGATTGTGCCAGCTGGCCTCAGGGATGGAGAGCTGATCCTGACACTTCCTTAGCTGACGAGCAGAGATGTAGCCAAAATGTCTGGCAGGAGATTTGTCTTGGTCTCACTTCTGCAGGCTTGCCTGGCAGTAAACACACAAGTTCCTTTCTCCTCTGCTGTGGCTCGGCAGTGAGGAACAAAAATACTGAATTTTGTGTATCCAAGGATGAGGAGAGACCTGTGCCTTCATCATGATGGGAAGAAATGAAGTGAAGAGGCCAATGTGAGACAGACAGCTTGAAAAAAACACCATTAACATCCACTAACTATAGTCCTGTTCCTAAAATGGCCCAAGATTGTCCATCTACAGAGAGGTTTTCTTGAGAACTTATCTTCACCTATTTTCTGCCCATAGCCACCTGTATGAGAAACTGATTTCAGACAGGAGAAATGATGGAAAGGAGTGGAGGGAAGAAATTTCCTTTTAGGTTTTCTTCTCTCTCTAATTAAATACAGACTTCTGTTTCTTCAAGTTCAATTTATAGTATCCATTTAAAAATAATAATAATTAAATATTCTACTTATTGTTTTATCTCACAGAAGGCTCACAAGGAGTTGTTCTATAGCCTGAGGCTAAAGCTAGCCCAGATATTAGCTGAACCAAACAGGGCTGTCATTGTGAGCCAGTCTGCACCCCTGCGATGTTTAAAAAAAAAAAAAAAGTTAAATTAATGCCAAGAGATGAATGCTAGGACAGCATCTGAACTGTGCAGGAAAACAAGGATTGCAGAGGAAGACAGGGACAAATGCCTGTATTTAGTCATCTGCTAAAGGTGGACTTAGATTATGGGCTCTGAGGGAAGGAGCTCAGAGGTGTATCCAGCTTTCCTACAGTAGCTGCTTACATGACCTTGACTCCCCACGGACCAGGAAGAAGAAGGTCTTGCATTCAAAGCATTGCTTTATAAATGTCCTTTAGCTATTGCATCTGGCTTTCCTCTCTTGCTCTACAGGGAAATAGAACCTGGCTGCCTGAATAATAGGTGAAATTAATTCTTCTTTTTGGGCACACGCTCCACAGCAATTATACAAGATCATTTCAGGCAGCGCAGAAAGCTGCTTTGTGCAGCCCGGGTTGTAACCAGCCAGGAGGGGAGCAGGGGGTCCTGTTGCTGAGGGGAAGTGTCACCAAGCAGCCTGGCAGGGGCAGAGCTCTCAGTGCTGTGCCTTGCCATGGGCCCTGCACCGCAATATGTCACGAGCGCCGCTGAGTTTCGGCTCAGTGGAGAGGACAACACACACACCTGGGGACTGGGGAACATCTGCTGGAAGAAGTCACTTGACAAATAACCTTACAATGGCTTGGGAGAAACATCTGTGCAGCAAATGACACGCCACCAGTAATGGAGGGATGGGAAGGCAGAAGTTAGGGAAAGCATAAAGAACCATCTTGTGTCAATAATGCGGGGAGCTGGTGACAGCACAGGGGGAATTTAGGTCAGCACAAACTTCTTTGGCTCTACAGCTCTTGTGCACAGGAGCTGCTGCAGCAGCTGGTGAATTGAAATGTGCAGCCGTTTTACCACTGACCAAAGTGAACAGCAGGGAGTCAAATTTATCCCCCTTTTCCCCATTCTCCACACTGAAACTCTTTCTCTGTTTTGTTGTTTATTTCTTACAGGAGTTTGTTCACATGTGTTTCCTACTCTGTACATAAATAGCAGGAATATGGGAAGGATATGAGTACTTTAGACCAGATGAATTCTGCATTTTTCTAAGAGACATGGAATTTAAGACACAGGATGATATATTTTGCCCAGAACAAAACTTACTGATATATAGAATAGGGAAAGAATCCCAAACCTCTCATGCCTTCACATTAACTCTTATTTTATCCGTTATTTTGAACAGCAGTGTCATTCAGGCAGTGCAAATATTCAAATGAAACATCTTTTGACAAGATGCATTCCTCTGGGTGAAATCCCACAGGCTACATATTTGGGAAAGTCAAATTAGGTGGTTACTGTTGGCTACATGTGCCTGCAGATTTGAAGAGGAGGAAACAATTTCAGAAGTTAAAATCACAGCAGGGAATGTGTTAACAGTTTAGCAGTGCCTTTGATTGAGGGCCAGAAATGTACCCTGGACTGTTTAGTTCAGTTTAATGACAGCCAGAGCATCCTAAAGAGTTAAATTGGCATCCAGCTGTACTTGAAGTTGAGACAGGAGCTGGTTCCTTTCTGCTCAGCTTCCACATCCAGCTGGTGTGGGCTCAAGCCCGACAAATGCCCAAGTACAAACAGGTGAAGAGGGAGATCAGTGGGACAACATCTCAAAATTGCAAGATTATTTTTGCCTGTTGGCCTCTGCTCTTGCATACACACACTGTAAAAAGGCTGGGAGAGACAACATACTTGCAATATTTCAGCCACAGAGAAGGCAGGACCACATTCCTGAAATGAGAAACAGGAAGGCTCAGGGAAGTGAACTTGTGGGAAGAGTTTGAATCACAAGGGTTATGTGGTACAGACCTGGGCAGTATAAAGATTAAATTATCTTTAAGGTCCTTTCCAACCCAAACCATTCTATGATTCTAAATGATATCAAGGAAGGAGAACAGGTCTGAAGTATGTCAGGTATTAGAAAAGTGGAAGAGAAATCAAATGCAGTGCGGGCAATATGAGTTTGGAGCTAACAACAACAACAACAAAAACCACAAAAAAACCCCCAAACAGCCACAAACCAAACTGAACAATTACTCTGGATTTTGTGCCTTTTATCCAGATGTCAACTCTTGGAAGGTGTTGGAGAAAGAGCCCTGGATTAGATGACGTGTTTTTTTTTTTTGTTTGTTTGTTTTTTTTTTAACATTTCCTGAAGACAGCAGAACAACTATCCCATTCACCTGAATTCTTTCCTGACAACATTTCTTTGACAGTTGCCTTTGTTTGTTTTCTGGATGGACAATGGGAAGGATGGGAGAGGAGCAAAGGAAAAGAATGAGAGACTAGGAGCAGGAGACTGAGAAATCTCCATTAGCTGCACATGAATTTTGAGAACATGGTGTTTCTACAGGTGAACAGATGCAATATAGTAAAAGAGAGATCTTTAACCTTCAGAGCAAGAACCTGCATTAAGTGAAGTGGAAAATCAGGACAGAAGGAATAAAACAAAATTAACAGGCTTCAGAGGACTTCTGTCACTCATCACAGTGCTGTGAGAAGGAGACTGAAGTCAAGAAGTCAAAAGCCTTAGGCATGTTTTTACTAATTTTATGTCTTCTTATCTTCCTTTCTTCTTTCTTGACCAACTCATTATGGCTGCACAAATCAGCTCAGCAAGTTATTGGCACCAAAGAAATGTATGTGTAAAAGGAAAATTTTGGTTATTCTGCATTCTTGGGGTCTTCACTATTTGAAAAAATATTGAAACGACACTGTCATAATGAACTTCTTCAGTTCTTTGTTCTCATAGCAACTACCTCATGACAATATGTGAACAATTAATTTCATTTGATATAACATGTGAAGTAGGAGGCAATATTTGCTTTGTCTTGTTGAAGGAATAGGACTCAAATTGGTGAACTCCTTATCCTTGTGGCTGTCACCACAGCACACATTCTGTAATGTCTCTGTTCTCGTACCAGAACTTTGTTAACTCCTCATCAATATAACTTTTTTGTCCCATTGTTTCTTTCTTTTTGCTCATGAGACAATTTCAGATTCTATGCACTTTTTTAAAGTAGTCCAGTTTTTCAATTACATTTCTATACTTTTTTTCTATACATTTTTTTTCTGACTCTGCCATGGGTTTCATGAGACAAGAAAACCAGGATTAAATCACATTTAGCCATCCCTGGAGGTACATCTTATCTCATAAAATCGCAGGATTCTATGAACAGGATGAATGTTTGACTTAGAAGGACCCTTAAAACTCATCTTGTTCCAAACTCTGCCATGGGCAGGGACACCTCCCACTATCCCAGGTTACTCCAAGCCCTGTCCAGCCTGGTCTTGGACACTTCCAGAGATGTGCACATGCCTCTTGCTATTTGGCACCCTTTGTGCTCTAAAGGAATGCCACAAAATTAAAGCTGTCACAGGACACAGAAACAGCATTTGGGATGCTGAAATTTCCAAGCCAAATACTGGTCCACATTAGATGCTTAGAGTGCTGTAGACACAATGAAGCTGTTTTAGGAGAGGTTTAGGGTGGGTATTAGGGAGGTTTTCTTCACCCAGAGTGTGTTTGGACACTGAACAAGATCCCCAGGGGAGTGGTCACAGCCTCAAGCCTGCCAGAGATTAAGAAATGTTTGGACAAAGCTCTCAGGAACATGGTAGGATTGTTGGGATGTCCTGTGCAGGGGCAGGAGCTAGACTTTGATGATCTTTGCGGGTCCCTTCAACTTAGATTCTCTGACTCTCTGACACAATTTAGATTAGAGGGGAGACTATCCTTGATAGACACTATGAGGAAAATATAAAAACATGAAAATAAGAATTTGACTTTGGTCTGGTCTCCCTGATAAACAAAATGGACATCATTCCACTTTGATAGGTTTCACACGGTTTGCATAAATGAAAGGATTTGGGCCTTACGAAATGAAAAGGAGATTTCTGCTGCATGCCAGCATGCTGCTGATGACATCTCATCCAAAATGCACCATGACCACGTCTCGCCCTGGGTTCCTCTGTGACACGTGTAACAACCTGTGTCTGCACCACAGGAAAGGCTGTTTGAACAGATCGTCCTGGGGACCCGACACCGAGCGCGGCACCGCGCGCCAGAGCTGTGTAGTACTTTGTGTTTGTGGCTCTGTTTATCATACTACAAGTCTTGATTATTCTAATGGCACTGGAACTCTTCAGAAACACATTGTTCATACCCCCAAGGAGTTTGCTGCGCAAACAAATATTCTCAATCTACTGTATAAACAAATGTGTTATTCAGCAGACAGCGTCAGTTCTGCTGCTGATAACTGGGAAAGGGGCTGGCAACAACAACACAGAGAATATTACCTCCGCCTCTAAGTAGCTTGTACAGTTTGTTGGGATTCATTCTCCATCATTTCAGTGGGATCTGGAACTCTCATTGCTGTCTGCTTTGCGTTCCTCGGTGGATTTTTGCACAAATCAAATGAGCGTTGTAAAACTTCTTTTTCTTTCACAATCTGCAGCTTCCTCACAAGGGGGAGAGGAGGGGCAGGCACTGATCTCCTCTCTGGCTCCCAGCGACAGGACCCAGGGGAGTGGCCTGAAGTTGTGTCAGGGGACGTTTAGGTTGAATATCAGGAAAAAGATTCTTCACCCAGAGGGTAATTGGGCACTGGAACAGGCTTCCCAGGAAGGGGTCACAGCACAAAGCCTGACAGATTGCCATAAGCATTTCTGAAAACATTCAAGAATATTTCCAGCACAAGGCTCGAGGTTGTCCTGTGGAGGGCCAGGATCTGGATTCGATGATCATTTTGGGTCCCTTCTAAATCAAGTTATTCTATTATTTTACGACTTTATTTTATTTGTGCCAACACTTCTTCACATCTTTGGTAAAAAGAGTGACTTATGAGACCCACGCTCTGGGAATGCTTCAAAGTCAGAAACTTCTCTCTTGAAAGCACCCAAGATACAAGAAGATAAGAACTGACAAATAATGGAGATGTTTTTTCACTGGAATTGTGGTAGTGTTAGAGAGCAGAGCTACCCTCTGCTCATTCCCAGAAGTCTTTTGTTAGGATATAGCTTTTAGAAATAGACCTTTTCAGGTGCTTAAAGTGTTTAAATGTTGAATCCCATGTGAAGTGAATGAATGTCTGGGGAGAGGGGATACTGAAGGGGAAAAAAAGGAAAGGAAGTAAAGATATTACACAAGGATGACTGAAATGATTCAAAAAGAAATGTCTGTATTTGACAGGCTAAATATGGTTGAAAATGTGTTTGAAATTGCATTCTAGACCATAGAATTGGGAGCCCAGTGGAGATTATCAAAGGCAATGATGAGGACTGAAATCAATTTGATTTAGCAATTGCATATTGGTTTGCAGTTTCTCACCCTTCTCAGTGCAATGTGAACACCTCTTGATCACTCTGAAGTTTTTTTGGGAATACGGAGGTTGAGTCTCCTTCTTTATTTTCTTTGAACCAGGTGGAAAGAATATGCTGACACCTTTAAACCAATCAAAATTACAATTTCTTATGAGAACATAGAAAACCCATTCTTGTTGATCCAGCGTGAAATGCAGGTACAAAGTCATTCTGTTCAACAATAATGATTACGAACTTCAACACTGCTCAGTTGATTCAAGTAAATGCAGTCTGCACCCATCATTTCACCTTAGATATTTTGTGGGTACTCCACAACAAATTAAACTGATCTCAGAGATCCTTTTTTTGAGTCCTTATTTCTGATGTTTTTAATGTGTTCTTGCTATTTTTCCCTCCATTGTTATATTCCTTACACATGCACCTGTCTTCTCTAAAAGAAGGGGTATCACAAAGTGTGAACAAAAGGGGCAGCACATAAATTTAGGATTGTCATTACTTGCTCTTCCCTGCCTTCTTTGGCTCACACAGACAACATTTCTACCAGGAAAGATTCATAAATGTGGAAGAAAAATAGAGAAATTAAATGAATTTTTCAACTAGTACCACTTCTTTTCTCATTGCAGCTTCATTTCAGGTCACTGGAGTCAGGAAGGTCCTTCTGATTGCTTAGTTAGTATTTTTATTGTCTATTTCATATTAATATTTAATATGTCTCTGGTCACGTGGTTTGGATTTGTGGGAGAAATTTGTCCCACTATGGCAAGAAGACCTAGCTACTGATCCCTCTGTGAGTGTCATCAGCAGTGAAGCCTTCTCAGAATTTTAGGCAGAGAAGACAAGAACTGAGATCAGGCCAAAACTGGAGGGAAATACAGAGTTGGGACAGACCATGGGAAAAGCCTCAGATGCAAACTGGTCCTGAGGAAAGGCAAGCAGGGGAAGTGGCCCAAGTGCAGTGAGCATTTTGGTTCCCAGCAGAGGTTTTGCCTTGCCAGGGCCCTGGCAGTGAGACCATTCCATGGCCTGAGGCACTCTGCTCTCCTGGCCCCCATCTGCCCTGGACCTGGGCTGGTGCTCATCATGGGAAAATGAATGCACAAAATTCACCCCAATTTATTACCACTGCTTGTTCCCTGGCAATGCCAGGATTCCAGTACTGAGGCAGATGAAATTCTCTAAGTCCTGCTCAGTGTTTAGGCTCTGAGAGACTGAACAGAGCAGCTCTGCACAGAAATGTCCATAATAGAGTTTAGAGATGGGTTAGGAGCAGTTTTCACTGGCAGGGGAAGGAACACATAAAATAAATTAAAATTTTAAAAATATTCAAAGGTGACATAAGGAAAAGGAATCTTAAGAATCTCTGAGACAGATTCCAGGAAGAAACGGACTACAGGGCCATATTTTAAATGGTCAGCCAGTGCTCACTTTGCCTTGAGTTCATTGTCCCTTCAGACCAAGATTCATATAAATAAATTTATATTTTCATCATGAACGTGTTAACAGCTTTACACTGTCTTTGCCTGGCTAGCTAAAATCACTGTCTTCCTATTACACTCTCATAAATTTGAAGGCCAGAAGAAACATTATTTCAGTAGAGTTTGGGTTTTCCCCTCCTGCAAGAGACATGATTTAAGCAGTGATCCCTCTATCAGGCCTCTAACTTGTGGCTGAACTAGGGAGTCTCTTTAGGAAAGACATCTAATCCTGATTTAAAGACTTCTTTAGAAACTACTTAACAACTCATCAAGCTTGTCTGGGGTTTCTTCTTTGGTTTATAGAAGTAATGAAGCGAGTCCCCCCATCCTCCCCTCCTGGAGATCCTTCTTAATGGAAAGTAAAAATGCCACAATTACAACACACCATGTGTGGGACATAAAACTTCACTCTCACTCCAGTATCTGTATCGTATTTAATAAAGTACCAACAGAGCAGCAATAATGTACACTGGGAATCAGGCATCATAAATAAAAGGAGAAAAATGTAATAATGGGTAGTTGGAGAAAAATATGAAAGCAGCTGTAAGAACAGAAACAGACAAGGGAAAAAGAAGGAAAAAAAACCTAAACAAATAGAAAAAAGAATCAAAACCCCTCACAGCGAGGCATGGAAATAATGTATTTTAAAGTGGGTGCACTTTTGGAGGATTCTTCCTGAAGAGAGGAACAGATACACAGGCAAGCATGTACACACACACAAGCACACACACACTTGCCAGATCTTACCAGATGATGTAGTTGAGGCTGGCTGAACTTAATTAACTTGGATGAGCGCTTTTAGATTTTAACCTTCCTTGTTTATTTGCTTTCACTGTGCAGCAGTAAAGACTTTCAGACATGAAGGGAAGGAAGAAAAGGAGGGGTGAAATGGCTCTTGAGGAAAACAATGAGCAGCTCCATGTTTGTCCAGTTGTTTGTTTTTTAGGGGGCAGGATAGCTGCTCAGTTTGTGTAAATCAGCACAGCTCTGATACTGATTTATACCACTGATAACTGGCCCTGGGAAACTTTTCCTTTCTCTATTTCTAAAGTAATTAATAAATCCTCTGTCCCACAACCTTGTCTTTGTTGCTAGAAGCATCACTACAGGGACCTGTTGTCTGGCACTGAATCAACCTGGCTTGGTTTACCACTCCCATAGTTCTCCTAGTTCCCAAAATAAGCTGTTCACATCCAGGTTCATACATGGAAATGATCCCTTGTTACCTCTCAGAACATGGCTGGGAACTACTTTGTCTGGGCTAAAGGCTTGGCTATGAATGGGGATATTTGGAAGAATGAGCTCCAAAGCCAAGTTCTGTGCTCTGGCTCTGGGAATTTCCAAATTTAGGCACTGCCTAAGCTCTAGAAATGTAAAATTATATACTGACAGCAGCGGTCCTTCATGTTTAAATCTAAGTATACCAAGACCTTTAGCTCTACTAAATCACGGAAACATAAAATGTTTTGGCTTTGAATGGGCCTTTAGAGACAACAGAATCATGGAATCCTAAAATCAAAATCAAAGTAAAATGGATGGTTTCGGATTTGAGAGAGATTTTCCTTAGTCTCTGACAAATTCAGATTTTGACAGTCTCCAGCATGATCTGGAAGGATGCCCCTGACACAACTTTTTTCCAAGTCTTTAAACTTTTTGTTGCTCATTGCAGAGGATTGCAATGGGAGGGATCTTTCCAAGGGAGCTGATGGATTCTTCTTAATCAAGGGTTTGTTTACTGAAGTCTGGGGGTTTCTGCAGAGGTAATCATCTGTATTTGGGAAAGAGAAAAATCATTCTGGTTAATTTGGGGAGGATGTGTGAGCCCTGATGAAAATAATTGAGGTGCAAGGTACAAAGTCTAAGGTGCAACTGAGGTGGATGCTGGTTCCTACCTGCTCCCAAGGGTTTCCCACTGCTTCTTTCCTGCCTGTCAGAAACAGACCTGTACTGGGCTGAATAACAAGAGTCTGGCAATGTCTGTCAAAGAAAATCAAAACAGCAACAGGAAGCAACAGAGGGCTGCAAATGTTGGTCCATCTGTAACGTCAGACCTTTGTTCTGGCCTTTGCTCCTGAGAACCTCAGCTCGCTGCTCCCGAGGAAGGTGGGTTAGTCCATCTCATGGAAAGGCCGTGCCAAATTTGCCATGGGGAGGGGGGCTCACTGCTGACCTCCACACTGGCAGCTGCTGTGGATGAGCAGTGAACACGGTGGGTGAGGATTCAGAGTGACAGGGGGTGACTGACAGCCCTGGCTACTCAGTTCAGATCCAAAATGTAAAAATGGCCTTTTCTCACTCAGCATAGCAGCTCCTTGTGCCTTATTGCTGCCCCAGAACTCAGAAACAATGAGAAGCACCCGGGAGGAAGATTTGGTTATGGTTTTTTATTTATGATTATTTCTTTTTATTTATGATTATGTTTATTATGATTATTTATGATTTGTTTATTTTTATATGCCAGCCCCATTGAAATACCATTCTTTTGCTTTAAGGTCAAGTGTACACTGAAGTTCCTTATTTCTATGGGGAAGTTTTGCAATGCAGGTAGCAGAGCCCAGAAAGGTGCAGATGGTCCCACCTGGCTTCTCAGGTGCTGCTGTGAAGGCAGCAGGTGTCAGGGACCACAGAGTGAAATCCAGGGTGCACTGGTTACAATTTCTACTCATGGGTGGGAGGGAGAGGGGAAGGAAGGGAATGAAGACCTAAGTGTCTGTGCTTTTTTTGTTAATTCAGTGGAGAAAAGGATAATGTCATTGAAAACTTGGAAAACTTCAAGACTTCTCAAGTTAACCATGGTGACTCAAGACAATCTGGAGTTATTCCTCAGGAAGCCAGTGGAAGTGAGGAGGCGCCAATGGTTGCTAAAGGTCGCAGAACTGTGAAACCATAAATAGTTTGGGTTGAAAGGGACCTTAGAGCTCATCTCACCCTGTCATGGGCAGGGACACCTTCCACTAGAGCAGGTTGCTCAAGCCCCATCCAGCCTGGCTGTCAATACTGACTTCTTGGAAACACGTTTAATGTGAAAGGACTGCTTACTTAAAACAAACCAAAGAAAAGAAAAAAGATTGTGATAAAAGTGTCTGTCATTTTAGCACCACAGCCTGGCACTTGGTAAACTCTTGTTGCTAAAAGAGCAAAGCCTTGGGCCCACCTGAGCCTGAAGTTGTTTCAGCTACCAAATCTCATACACAGGTACTACCTGAAATGTTTTATCTTAGATCAGTTCTTGGATAAGGAACAGAAACAGTGTCTGGGCTGGAGATGAAAACACCAGGTGTCCACTGATGTTCTTAAAGGTCCTTTCCAACCTAAACCATTCTGTTATTCTAAGATTTTTTTCAGCAACTGGTTTGTAACCCTATAGATAGATACACAGTGCTGGATATTGGACACTCACAAGGTCTCTGCCTATATTGACTACTTAATGATACAGGAAGAGAATTGCAATAAAATGCAATAAATTACTACTGATTCAATTGCTGCATGTTCAGGTCCAAAGACTTAGGAACCAGACACGACTCACCCCAGAACCATGTATAATTTTGCAGCACTGTACAGCACTAGGTATCTTTTCCCAAAATATAGACTGATTTTTAGCTCATGAGGTGCTTGCAGGATGGTATCACCCAGCTGTCACTGATTGTATTTATGGCAACTGGAATGTCTGCTCAGCAAGCTGAGCTCATCCCTGCAAAATCAGATGGAGTCTATTTCAAACAAAAAAAAGGAAATTAGGAGAAGCCAAGTGAAATAACAAAAGTGCTGCCTGCTTGAACAATCCAGCAATTCATCACCTGAATGAGGTCCTTGTGAATGTGAGGAAGCCACAGAACAAGGCTGGGTCTGCAAAAGGTTTCCTCCTCTCTTGTACCAAGGAGTTTATTGAGGCTCAGTCCTTGCCTCCCAAAGATCCAGGTCTGAGCATCTGAGCCTGTATAAGAGTGCAGTAACATCCTGGCTGGCAGGAATAAAAAAAGCCTGGCTTGTCAGTCAAAATGCATCCTGCATCCTGCTGGCCTTGTTTTCCACGTGTGCCCCGGGGTAGCAAGCATTAACTCTACCATTCCCCCCAAGGCCATGCATAACACAGTGTGTCTGAGCAGTCCAATGGATTTCAGTGGGACTGCAAATACTGCAAATGTATTTACACACCTTAGAAATTCCCTCATTAGTGCACAAAAACCGTATTATATTTCTGTCAAATGGCAATTTGAAGTTCACTTTCAAATGCCAAAGGCCTGTGCATTTACCAAGAACAACATTTAGCTTTTCCAGCCTCTGTTCCTCAGGGCCAGAAAACTTGTACAAAGGAGGAAAATCACCTCAAAAAGGCTTTTCTTATACCACAAGGAGGAACGCAAAAAATCATTAGATAAAAAGGTGGCCTACATCCATGGTTAAATATTGGATGTGTAATTTAAATGAGAGAGTCAAGTTGAATGCAAAGCAATTACCAGCACTTAATATTAGTCAGACTAATAAAGCAGCAATTAAACCTCATTATACAGCCATAAAATTGATGTGTAATAGATTGATTGCACCAAATGTTCATACCAATGTTTGATGGCATATCATAGGCAAGGTGAAGTGCTTCATCTAATCGGCAGATCAAAATAATTCCCTGAGATAGATTTAACCTTATTGCATTTCTTGGCTTCACATGACATCCATGACAGTACAAACAAATAAATAAACACAATGAAAGAAGAGGGGAAAAAAAAAAAAAAGCCTAGAGACCAGCTTGCTCTATGGCAAATACTCTCTATTCCATAGTATAATATTCCTTCTCCCGGGAGATCCACAGTTATTTGAGAATCTTCTTGCCAGCAGCACAATTTGGATCTTGCACAGCAGTGCTGCTTCATTGTTCACTCCTTGAATTGAATATGAGGCACTGAAGGAAGCCAACATGTAAATGTTTTGCTGGCTGTTTACAGCTGACACGGAATTCAGCACCTTGGAGTATATTAAGTCCAGTGATTAAAAGAAATTGCTGTTGGAAACCAAAAGGGGAAGCTGTGAGGGGACCATTAATAAAAATCTTCTAAACTCCTCCAAAATCACATCTGAACACTTTTGCTTTGGCAATAGCTTCAGATTTAATCATTATATTCAATCAGCGTCCATGGGTCCAGCATGTTAGAATTACTGCTTTTTTAAATAAATATTATTTATGTGGGATCCTGTGATGAATATATTTGTTAAAGTTTAAAATACTGCTTGGTGGTTATAAAACACCATATTTGCTGAAGACAAAATTTTGTGCTTTGGTTCTTATGTATTTTCATGACCCATTAACCTTAGCTTCCCATCTTTGCATTCCACAGCATCATTACTACACCAGAGCCACCATGCAGCAATAAAGATAGATGAATCAACATATTTTCTCCTCAGTAACATTTTCCTTGGTCAAAAGAGCCTGATCCTCCTGCATGGACCTCATCCCTGCAGCAGCTGAAGGGTTCACAAACTGCATATCTTCATGGTTAACCTTTAAAAGGGGAAGAAATTATCTGAAAGACAAAAGCACCTTGGCTTACAAAAGGATCCTGTGGCCAGGTAGGATTTTAAATCCTGATCTCCTGTATGTCTGGACAGGACACAGTAAGCATTCTCTGTAAGGAAAAAAATGAAATCTATTTTAAAAAATCTGAACGTGAGGTCAACAGAAAATTTTCTTTTGACAATCAGGGTTGTCCCAAAGATTTTAAACTATCCAGGCATGGAAGGAAAACAGGTAAGAGGTTTATAGCCTATCCTTCATTTTAGTGGTTTAGTTAGTAAGTTTTCCTCCACAAACCAAAAATCACAGAATTAGAAAATGGACCACTTTTAATCAAGCTTTGCGTTTCCAACCAATTCTGTGAGAAAGTCATCACTGGCAAAACCCTGTAGCTTTTGTCAACCTTCTCTTTCCCTTCTCTGTGCTGTCCTTTGGTTCATGCTGATCAGCTGTGGTTTAAACTTGTCCTGGGTTCCTGCAGAACAATGATCTCAGGACAGATTCATTGCTCCCTCATCCTACAGAGCTGAAGTTTCCTTATTTTCAGATTCCTGGAGATTCCCAGTGCCAGCTTCTGTAGGAAAGCCTGTGCTACATCACTGCATGGTGAAGTGAAATGGCTCTGGGCTTCTTGTCCTCAGTTCAACCCCCATGGCATGGAAATTGAAGAACAAGGTGGAGGAATGGGACACTGCACATACTAGTCTGACTGACACTTCCTTTGGAAAGTAGGGAAAACTTTATAGGGGAATAAAAAGAAGAAATTCTTTGATATACCTACTGACACACCATTATTCCAGTACAGTTTAGGTAAGAAAAAAAGAAAAAAATGCTTGATGCTTATTAAAACCTGATACTTAAATCCCTTGGGAGGGTGGTGGCAGCACAGATCTCATCCTTCCATCTAGGCAGCACATGTTCTAAGGTGAGATTCTTAAAAGCAGAATTTAGCATTTCCATCCATATTTGTCTTCCCCAACCTATGGACAGTTTTAGAAATTGTGCCCCCCAGTTTAAATGCAACTGACAAAAATATTGCCTCTTTCAGAAGTCAGACCTCCTTTATAATAATAATAATAATAATAGTCTAAATATTAATATCGGAGCTGGATTTTTGGCATCTGTACTTGAAAATCCTAATCCGTGCCTGGTGAAATGTTCTTTAGAGTAAAGCTTCAGCATTTAATTGTACCTCATGGTAATATGCCAGTTTTCCTCGTGCATGTTTTTATAATTTCTTCTGCCTGTTCACCTCAATGTAAAACCTACTGAGAATTATAAAATGTGAAAATGCAATGTATCGATGTGGGCATTTTCCAAACACTGTGTCCAAAGTACCCAAGTTTTTACCCCATTTTTCTGAGCCACCCCCTCTGAAAGCTGTTGCTGCTGCTCTAAATCAATAAGGCCATCCCAGCCAGTGTGTGTTTTGGATCCTAAGTGTCTCTTCTGGCTTAGTATGCAGCACCTCAAACACGCTGCTGCTTGTTCAATCCTTATCAATATCTCCAGCTCAAACAGTGATGTTCTTTAAGGAGAAGTCTTTCATTAGATTTATTTAGTCTAAAATGGACTAAAAATTTATGCAGAGACACAGCAACTGTCTTTGAAGAGGTGAAAGGATTGCTGCAAAGGAGGGAAATGAACTGTTCTTTATATAGAAGGTGGTAGGAACCAGATCTTTAAGGTCTCTTCCAACCCAAACCATTCCATGATTCTGTGATATTTTCTGAGGAGTGAGAAATTAAGATCCTTAAAGCCAAGCCAGGGAGACTCATGAGAGGTCTCAGATAAAATATGCTGACTGCAGACCTGAAACAGATTGTCCTGAGGGGTTGTTGAAGCTTAACAAGTTTTTAAGAACAAGTCAGATAAGCATCTAACAGGAATCACTTAACTGTAGCTGATCCTGTTTAGGATTCCTGTTTAGGAACAAGAGAATGATCTAAGCAAGGCGCTGAAATTTCTTCCTACCTTGATTTCTCTGAAATTACACATTTTAAGAAAGTCTTTCTCCACTAGAAAGGAATCATTGACAAGCTGATAAAAGTGATGGTGCTGTTGGCAAGCAGGTCTAACCATCCCATACCCCAGGATTTAATGTGGCCTTTTAGTTGAAGAAGGATTTGATGGGAGGTTAATGGTGTTTTGGCTAATGTTTCAGAAAGGATAAACGTGTTTAGGAAACAGTAAGTGCTCTAATAGAATGTTAAATCTGCTGAAGAAAACAATTCTGAGTCAGGATTGAATATTTGAATATAATTTTCAAATTATTTTCAAACATGGGGAGGAAAATAATGTCAGAAAATTAGGATAATATTTCAAAACATGCCATTCAAATTAAGGAAGTCAGTATTGATTTAGTCTTAAAATAGCTTTGAAATCAGTATAACAAATATCTTTCCAGCATGCTCAGCCCCTTCTTTGACTGACTTAGACCTGACAGCCTTCTCTTAGGAGGCTGAGGTCAACTGGGATAACTTCTCCCCGGAACTGTCCACAAGAAATCCCTGTGTGCTATTTACAGAGCCGCCTCTTTAGCAGCAAAAGGCAGCCACGCCCTCTGAGCATCCCCAGCCACACGTGGGGTTATCCCAGCTGTGTGCCCAGACCAGGCATCCACACGGATGCAGACACGTGTTCCTTCAGCTGAGGCCTGTGATGCCTCCAGGGAGGTGGGAAAGGAAGGTGGGGACTGCTGTCCCAGTGTCAGCCCTCTCTACGGGCAGGAGCTGAAAACTTCTGCTCCCTCATTTCTCCCTCTGTGGTGGCAGCAGATTTCCAGGCTGGCCAAAGTAGGATGTGGAGTGTGGGGTTTGCTGTTTCCAGCAGCCTGCTGGCCTAGGCAGCCCAGAGTATTCCTGTCAATAAGAGACAAAACCAATCAGGTTTAAGGGAATAGTGGAGATGGTGGGAATTATTGTCCCTGTTCATTATGTGTAGATAATGTGTAAACCCAGGCTGAGGCTTTCACATCTCTATATGGTGTCACTTGGAATTATTTGAGAGGGATTATTGACAGGGGGATGGAGGGACAGGAGGAACGTCTTCAAACTGGCATACAACAGATTTAGATTGGATATTGGGAAAAAATTCTTCCCAGAATAGTTGGTGAGGCCCTGGCGCAGGTTGCCCAGGGCAGCTGTGGGTGCCTCATCCCTGGAAGTGTTCAAGGCCAGGTTGAATGGGGCTTGGAGCTGTCTGATCTACTTGAACATGTCCTTGTCCACGGCAAGGGGTTTGCAGATGTTCTTTGAGCTCCCTTCCCATCCAAATAATTCTTGCCTCTTTGATCTGATGTCAACCAGTCCAACAACACAAATACCAGCTAAAGACACCCATGAATTTTCAGTAATTTTTGTGTTTCTGATGAAGTGATGCTTATCTACTGTGAGAGAGGAAGAGCCAAATGTTCTTGAACCAATGTCCAACTCTGCTGGTTCCTTTGAACTGAAAATCATCCCAGTGATCTCTGTGATTGAAATAAAGGAGGACGTTCCAGCCCATGTTAACAAAATGCAGCGGATGCACTTGGAATAAATTTGTAAGCACTGTAAATCTTTGCTGGATGATCTCCAAAGAGAGAAAGCTGCATCAGCTCAGCCAAGATGTAAGACAGTCACAGAGAAGTGATCTGACATCCTCCTCAGAGAGGCAGGAAGGCAGACTGATTGCATTCCCAAGATGGAGACACTGAGCTGATCTGGATTCTAAAGATAGTCAGGACACTCTGATCATACAGAAATGTTTTTTTCACTGGCATAGACATATTCAAAAAAAATACTGGGCAAGAAAGAGGCAAGAATAACCAGTGGAAACAACACCAAAAGTCTCTATCATATGGGTCTTTTCCTGCCAGTAATAACACCCATTAATGAAGCATTAATTATATATCTGAATTAATCAAGCTCAAGTCATTGTGTACTGTCCACAGATTACACCAATGCAGTTCGAAGTCTGATTATTCAGATCCGCCTTCACAACATTAGGGACCAGTTTGGATCTCCACTTTGGTTTCACATATGAAAGTTGCTTTTTAGGAAACATTGTGTTTGCGTGTTCAGATAATCTTGATTTTCTGCTATGTAAAACTCTGACATTTATTCTTTACAAAGATTGTTCCTAAAAAATCACCTTTGTATATAAAGAAATTTAAGCAAAATATTTTTTCTATTATTGTATTTAGACATACAAGATCTATTTTTTTTTTTTTTCCCTTTGGTCAGTTGTTCAAGATTTCCTTGCAAGTGGGAGAATAAACAAAAATGAGGGAGAGGAGAGAAATGGAGAAAACACTGAAAGGCTTCAGATTGTTTTCACTCAACATTTGAAATTTTCAGATGGCTCAGGAAAATAATTCAAAATTATGTCAATGTACAGATATTACAAAAATCATTAAATGGATGCTTTTAAATCAATTCTACTTGTAGGATTAAAATCTGAGTGCCTTAGGGGACACTATACAAGCAGTATTTGTGGACTGGCTGGAAATATGAAACAAGCAGACATGTCCTGAGCTGAATCCATTCCTATAAGGTTTCCAGCCTAGGGCAGCATTCCTTGAAGGATATACATATATCTGCTTAACTATACATATGATGCTCCATTCCACTGAAGCCAACAGGAGCATTTACTGTTCATCAGGTTAAGCATTTACATAAATCTCTGGGATAATGCAGTTTAATCAAAGACTCAAGTGCTTGGATAAATCTTAGGTTATTCAAAGTAAACTTCAAAGCTTTTTACGTTCACTTAGCACCAATTATTACCCAAACAAATCAAATGGACTGTATTATGTGTGAGGTTTTAAATTCATAAATGTAGCAGTGCAGAGGTTTTTTCTATTCATCTGCATCTTTTTTACTTCGCTGAGAAAGGATTCCTTATTAAAGCTGGTTAAAAAAAAAAAGAGGCAGAAAATGCCTGGAACAAAGTAACTGTAACTGTAAAATGTCCTTAAAGGCCAATTAGAAATTGCAATACTGGGAGTTTTATTACAACTAACTCCTCCTTAATTATCAATCAATGGATTCTGTTGGAAAAAAAAAATTCTCAAATTCACAGCTGGGAAAATGATGCTAATTATTTTCTGTTAATTAAGGCTGTGCTGGGATTCAGACTTGCCATCCTTCAAATACAGGATTGACATATCAATGCTAACATAATGCTTAGGGTCTTTTCCGAAGGCTTTATTTCTAATGATAATAAATTGGTGTCACGTTATTTTAAGTGTCTTAAGCTATCGTGCTGCTACCCAACCCTGATATATACTGAAAAGCGTATATCTATCTTGGTATTCATACCAAGTTCTGATCTGGAAGTTGAATATTCATCATTTTGCACCGTGGCTGTTCTATTGTGAGGGCGAAGGAGCATTAAATCACTAGGAGCTAAAAGGAGTAAGGCAAAAATATTGAATGGTGGCAGGATTCCCTAAGTAGCAAAATTAGGGAGAATTGGACACTTGAGTAAAATTCTGAACGCTTAAAATTCTGTTGACCTTCACAGAATCTCTGGTCCAACCTCTGGTCCTCCTTCATTGTGGGAGTTCACTAAATTACAGGCTGTTAATTTAATTATTTTTTTTTAAATACGTATGTTAAATATTTTTTTTTAAATGTCTTTTGGAAAAGACAGCCAAACTTAATTTTTTTTAGAAATCTCTTGATTGCTTGATGCTTGATCCTCATGATCTACTGGATATCTTATACCCAAAACTGATGAAAATTGGAAATAAGGGAGTGCAAACAGATAAGTAGAGGGAGAAAACCATTAAAAATTAATATTCTGCCAGACTTGGTGTGGTATATAAAAGAAATAAAGCTTATGAACTCAAACATGACCTTAGGCATACCTGGCCTAAGATTTATATGGGTTTTAAAGATCTCTTACCAGTTTGAGGCAAAACGGGCAGGAAGGTGTTACTTTGTTTTGGGTTTTGCTCAGGACGAGAAATTCTTGAGTCTGTTTCTAAAAAGCAGATGTCAGACAAACAGCTCTGAAAAAACACACTCCTCTACCAGATTCTTGGAAACCACAATATTCAGCATTCTCAGACTTCTGGGGAAGGCTGTAGGGGTGCTGTAAGTGACAGATCAGGACAGCCTGGTCTCCCTGAGGGGTTTATCACCCTCACGACTACACAGGTAAGAACTGTTTGCTGTGGGATTTAGGCTGTGGGGCCTGAGCCTGTTTGACAGATGCCATAAAAATGCTTTGATCACACTACTGCAGTTGTCCAGTTCAGATGAACCAAAGGACCAGGTGAGTGGGTCACCCACTGAGCCCCGGCATGTGAATGAACCTATGACCCATGGACCAGGTCTGAAATGTGGCCTCCACCTTCCTTAACAAGCAGAGAGAAACAGGAAAATGCTTCCACAAAGTAATTTTTTTTCTCACTGGAAAATAACATCTAAGTCAAAGGTATTTCTCAAAGGTCATGGTGTGCTACCTCTCCCCAGTGATCAAAAATTGATTCTGTCTCGCTCTGACTTGGATGTTCACTTTTAAGGTGTCCTTAATTAGCAGTTCCAATATTTCCAGTCTGTATG
The DNA here is from genome assembly GCA_013397195.1 of Hylia prasina. NCBI lineage: Eukaryota > Metazoa > Chordata > Aves > Passeriformes > Sylviidae > Hylia > Hylia prasina. Next base: position 382,802 of record VYXD01016010.1, read on the forward strand.
CCTATTGAAACTCATAATTTCTTCAAAGTTAAGGACTGGAGAGAATGCAGAATCCAACCAACGCAGAAGTTTGGTCTTGATGATCCTGGAGGACTTTTCCAACCCTAATGATTCTATGCTTCTGTCTTTGCCACTTCAGCTATTTTTTAGACCTGGAACATTAATCTTGTACTTTGTGTACAAAGAGGCTGTTGCAGTGTTTCTGGTGGGCGAAAGTTGACAAGGCTGTTAAGGGTATTTGTGAATCCAAACACTACTAAAATCTCCTCCAGCTCTTTCTGAAACAGTCTACTCAGTGACCTAACTGGTCCTGTTTGGTCCAGTTCTCCTACAAATATGAACTTCCATTTCAAAGCTATTTTTGTGTAGCGTAAATACACAAATACAAGTAAAAAAAATACATAAAGGTGAGTTAGGACAATAGATTTAACTCAACTTTTACTACATCTTGAAAAAAACACACTGAGTGAAATTTGGAGTATCTTTACATCTACCTGATGCTTATCTACCCCTAAATAAAAAATATTTTACCTATACTTAGTGATTACAAAGCTTTCTCTCAGCTTTTGTAATTCATTTGTGCCTTCTAGCAGTCATGAGTCATGGGTCTTTTACACTTGTCAAGCACACCTAATCCCTACCCTTCATGGCCCAGAAATCCTAAAGATGGCTGAACATGTAATTGCCTTGAAGTGTAAAATATTTCCCACATTATTTATTATAGCATTGCCTGCTAGCACCTCTATAGTTAAGGTTGTGTCAGCATTTTTATTATAAGCCCCTATTTTCAGCTGTAAAATTATGCTTCAGGCTGGAACCAGGAATGCAAGTGATTTTATTTTTTTACTGTTTTTTAAAATAAAATTACCTTGGACGTTTTTAAGTTATTCCATCTGTAGTCAACAACACACCCCACACACATCTATTTACAGCTGTACATGCAAGTGTATAAGTAAGATCTAGCATGGTATAATGTATAAATGTAGATATTGTCAAAATAACCCTCATAACTGTTAATTTATGTTTCATTTCTTGCTCATGCAAATTATATCTGTGTGGGAGCAATTTTAGTCATAGCACAAGCTTTCTTTTGAGTTGGTGCAGTGTACTTTATCCAATGATGTCTATGGATAGCAATAATAAAATATTTATTTGGTTTTTACGTCTTATATTTTATTTCTTTGCGACTCAAACTGTCTTCTGGAATAATTTCAGCAAAAGTATTTTGTCTCCATTCTTGGATCATGAGCAAGACTAGGGACTACACCCAGGTGTTAATCCACCAAGTCCATGTGATTTAGTCCAGTGTAAAAGATGACTCATTCTTTCATGTCTGTCTTTCACACAGGTCCAAGAATAGGGTGTAAACACCTTTTGAGATCTTGTTGCTGAGCTCTCCTCTGCCTCTGAGCTTAGACCACACTGCTCTGTTCCACACCGAGGTTTCATTGCATGACCAGAGTTAAGATTTAACATCAGCTTTGCCAGTTTACATCTCTCTCATGAATTGATTTATTGCATCTAGTGAAAAACTCTCACATAGAGGCACGACGTACAAATACCTTGTTTTCCAGCCTCATATAGGATGGATCATGGATTACACAAACAAGGTTCTGTGAAATTTGGAGTTCTGTTTTGACTTTATTGATATTATCATTAGTGCTGGAAATAATAGCAATATATGAGTTATCATCATAGCCTGACCATCCTTGTGGGTCCCTTTCCACGCAGGATATTTTATCATCATATGGTTCTAATATGACTAAATTTTGAAAAGTAAAAATGTTTCCTCTGTATCTTGAGTTTAGGTGTTTTAACTACTGATGTTCTACTTGTTTTTCTCAATATTTAAAAAATAAATGAAAGATTAAATTTTTGTCCATTGTTGTTGCTATTTAACAAGGTTTTTCTAGAACAAATGTTAACCTTAGTCCTGATCCAACTGAACATGTGCCTTCATTCTGAAAATGGAAGGGAAAGTTTTCATGTTACTTCATCCATAATTAATGAGGTGTTCTAACCCTCAAAACACACAACTCCAGCTTAAAGTTTTTTGAATGTAATTATATTTTACAGCCTTAGTGCAGTTTACTTGTCTTTCCCCAGGTATTTCAGAACTGCTACCTCTTCTAAGTCAGATAAAAATTAAAAAGACATGTTTTTTGTTGAAGTTTTTTGGGGGAAGTTTTTTGGTTCATAGTTTAGATTTTTTTGATGGCGTGTTTGTTGCTGCGGTTTTTTGTTTGCTTTGTTGTTGTTGTTGTGGGGAGGTCTTTTTTGAACCACTCTGGAGCCATCTTTGAAACAAATCATTATTAAAGACACAAAAGTTCATGGAAGCTGTCCAGAACACATGGATTCTCCTGACCTTGATTTCAAACCTGATGGGACTGTGCTTTCAACGTAATTTCATTGTGAAATTTTGGGTTTGTTCAGCCCTTGGACTCCCCATTCTTTGTAAGAATACACTCTGAAAAAAAAAAATGGAAGCCAAGGCAGATGGTTTCATAGTTCCCAGTCTAGAATATCTGGGTTTCATGCAGAATTTCCAAGAGCATTCTCAGCTTAAAACATGTTATCTCAAACTATTGTGTAGAGCTGCCACTTGAACCATTGTTAGTATGTTCTAAATAGAGCTGATCCAAAAGAAAGAGACACAATTTTCAGCTGTGCTAAAACTCCTCAAAGGATACATAAAGGAAAAATAAATCAATGGCAGAATTCCTTAGTAAAGATATTGTTATACATCTCTTGATGATTTATGAATATGTTTATGAAAGACCATTGAGATTTTATGCCTTCTACAATATGACTTCTATCTGATATTATGTTATTCATAAAGTTTTCAATCCTCTTGTTAAATCCATTTAGGAGTTTAACTCCTATTATTCTTAGGAAGGGATGTTTCCAAACTTAAGCTTTAGATGATTAAAAATATTCCTCTATAGAAAAATGTGGAATTTTTCTGGTCAAAAGATGTATGGTTGTCTTCATATGAAACCTGGTAATTAACCCTGGTATTTCTTATTATTCGATTAAAAGAAATAGTTGTCTTTAAGTCTGATTCATTTCTCTTTAGTATTTTATCTTAGAATGGAATAAGACCTAGATATACCTGTCAAATTATATTGATTGTTTGTGGAGCCAAGGGCGATGTAACCATCTGCATTAAGTGATATTTACATTAAACCCTTTTTTTCTGGTGTTATAAATAACTACATATATAGAGGCCAAACCTTGCAAATCCTTAGATCACTGGTTTTGTCCTCATAGACTGAAGAGAATCCAGCTTAGATACAGAAATTCCATGCTTTTTCTTTGTATATGCTATTGCTTAATTTTTACCATGGTGTCACATAGGATTTTAACAGATTTTTTTCAGTTTATATAGAGATAGAGGCTGCACAAATGTAACACAGGAAAAATGCAATCTGGTCCATATCCACACTAGCAAAAAGAAGAGAAAATGGGTGAACATGATCGTGGAAACACAGTTTTAAAGAACACCTGAGAGAAAACTGTTATTGCTTATTGATCACCAAAAAAGATGCAGCCTTCATCCACCAAGGACTCCCCATGGACATCAATTCCTGCCTGTGTTGCTCCAAACTTCCCTCCTCCCAGATTTGAGCAGTAATTCATGTATGATTAATGTATGACATGTTATTCATAGATTTCCTTGTTTTGAGAAGGAGCAATTTTTCCACATTTATTAAGGCTGATATTGGGAAGAGAGCAGTATCTATCTTTGACTCATGCTAGGGTATTTTGGATTGGGATTTATCTTGGTTTAGGTGTCTGACATTCACTCACTTTAGTGCCATCTACAGAAGGGTGTCCTGAGAAACAGGCAGACAAATCTGAAAGGAGATTCATTCCACCTGATTTAGACAGAAAGACAAGGAGTTACCTCAGCTAATAATACATATGAGTGAAATTGTAGCCATCGAGTTTGAGTTAATCATCTAAAAGATGACTGGCTCAAAAACAATGCCTTTAGAAGGAATTTATTGCTTATTTTAACACAAAATAAATTCACAGCATGACCAAAATAAGAAAATAAACCTTTGAAACTAGTAAGGTTTCTACATGTCTGTTGCATCTAAATCCCTACAGAGCATAATTTTATCCCAACCCCAAATGCTTTAGCATCTCCCACACATCAGTGAGGGTTTATATTTTAGACTAAAGAGAATCAGAGACTGTCCTGAGATGGAAGGGACCCCCAAAGCTGGTCTAGTCTGGATTCACAGTGTTTGCTCACCTCTTCCCAGGCTTTCCTGTGATTATTGACAAAACTGGGCCAATTCACTCAGATTCTGGAGTTGTGCCACACAGTTCTCACCTTGTTATGGAAACTACCTCAAAAATCATAGTCCTTACCTTACAAGTAACTCCTGTGCTTGTTAAACTCTTCTTAATTTAACTCCACCATCCAGCTGAGTAACTGAACAAGCAATTTCACTTGGAGACACACAGGTCTCCAGCTCCAAACACTATCTTTGCAGTTTTATTTTGTTCTCTGAACATTTCTTTGATATAGAAGGTGATATTTTATAGAATGACCTATAACCCTGTCCAGTCTGTAATAGTTTAATATCTTTTCCTTGCCTTACCTGTTGTGTCTGCAGGAACTCTGTGTCTGCAAGACAAAATGAAAGAATTCTTTGTGGAAATAATCATCAAAAGCATCCCTGTTCCCAAGCCTCTTTTCCATTGCACAGCCTCATGGGAGAAATAGCTAAAATTACGGGATGACTTTTCACTTCTTTTCACTAACTACAGAAGAAATATTACACAGCCTACTCCTGTGTAATATTTTAGTTGTGAGGCTGAGCCATGATGAAACTCAGATTTTGTATTTTTTTTTAGCTATTTGGGATGGAAGAGAAAGGAAAGAAAACACACACACCTTGCACTAACCATTTCTCTTTGAGTATCAAATTTGCTGACATGGTTTTCCTTGGAATGTCGAACTCGTTTTCCCATTTCAGTGGAAGAAGATCCTTTAATACATAAAACTAGATGTATTTTATCCATCAATTTGAATGTCATGTGTTCCAAAGCTATGTTTAATTCTTTTTCTTTTCAAAGTATAGTTGCCTTGATCTGAGTGCTGCAGCAGCAGATATTTGAAGAGGGAGACTCAGTGAATCAATCAGAAGAACACAGACCTGAAATCACAACTCTTCCATGACTTCCTTGGCACAGTGCTCTGTAATATTAATGAGATATACAGAATGGATGGTATTTTGAGACTGTAACAGGTCATTTCACATCTGTCACACCACACTTTCTGTGGTTAGTTCTATTTTTTCCCTTTTCAGCCTAGTACACTTGTGAATTTAATTGTATAATTTTTGACTTTACCAAAGAGAGAATAATTAAAACTGATCATCAAGGATTTCTCTTTACATTTCTTTTTAAATGTTATCTAATAGGTGAAAGTTCTGTGAAACCATACTGGTGACATTTTATCATTATAATTTCCTTCTGATCACATCAACAACATATCAAAACTCATTATTGCAACATCTAAGAGTTTCCATGTGATAGGATAGAGGGATTTAAGAAAAGAGAAATAATAACATTCATCATCATCATCTGTTTCTAATAACTACATGGAAAAAAAGGTCTTCTCAACTTTGAAACCTCAAAAGAAAATTAAATTAGCAATTGTTGTCATGTCAGTATTTTCAAAAAAATTTTGGGAGGGTGAGGAAACAAACCACCCTCTGATTTCTTTTTTTCCCTACAAAAGAAATAAAATCTCAATATGAGACTTCTAGGTTTGGTTTAGAATTTGGTTTAGACTCTCTGGGGAAAGAATGATTGAAACTCATGTTCAGTGGCTGATCTCAAATTAGCAGGCAGATTTGTATTTCTCTGTGGATGTGAGTCTCTTCAACAGGACTGGAAAAAGATGCTGCCGATACACACAGCAGCATCTAATCTATATTAGAGAAAAAACCTGTGAAATAAAAGCTGCAAAAGGAGGGTGTAAATTACAAAATAGAATTTGTTATGTGTGATTATTTTTCTTTTGCAATTTGTAGCCCTGTGGTCACAGGATCTAATCCAAAGACTCTTGCATTCAGCAGGACTCTTTCTAGTAACTCCAAGTTTCATACATATCATTTGGCACCAAAGGTTATGTAAGCCCTACTTTGAAAAGTGTTTTTTATGAAGCTCACTTTATTATTTTGGGGGTTTTTTTGGACAAACACAGCAATCAGAATTCAGAATGTGGATTCACAACTCCCTCTGCACCTGAACTTCAGGGAGCTGAAATCTGGTGCTGGAGTCCTGATCTTTTTAACGAACAATAAGAATTTTGCTACTGGCTTGAATTAAATCAAGATTTTACTCTAGGAGACTGAGACCTAGGACTTATTTCTTGGATCAAACAAGAACACTAGCCCTAAACATTTATCTTTGATGAGGAAGTGCAGTTTCAAGTCAGTTTGGGCTTTGAAATCTACAGTTCGGACTTATTTCAAAAATGAGCTCACATGATGCAGCAGGCTTTTTAATCTGGGAATTTCATGCTTTTAAAAAAAAATAGCTTGGAGCAGAATTAGTATGTACAGCATAATAATAGTCCAGTTCAATTTCTATTTAGTTAGGAATGGTTGCTTTGAGAGTTTGTTGGAAAAAAGAAAAAAATATGATGAGAAGAAATATTTACTGTGCAAACTTTGCATGCCAATAAAAAAATTATAGAGACACTATTGTTAGGCTTGACCCTGTAATTATAATTGAAGCACAAAGATGATCAAATGCAAGACCATTTACAGTTAATCATTTTGACATTGCTTGATTTTTTCTATGAACCATAGAAGAGAAGAATCAAACAACATTATACTACAAGAGTCTAAACCTTAGGTGGTGAAAATCAACTTAACTCCTTCACTTTAAACAATTGATCCCCTTTGCCTTAGCTTGGTCTCACATATATTTGTTACAATTTGAATCACTGCTTTACTGGAGGGAAAAATATAAGTTTGATGTCAACATGTTCTAGCAAGAACTTGCTATGCAACAGAATCTATTTATAACTGTCTGGATTAATTCTTACAGATTACACAAGGAATTTAAAAACTGTTTTTCACATCAGAAACGGTTTCATTATTTAGAATATTTATAATTTTTGAACATGAAAAGCAAAACAACATTTGTGCTGGGAAGTAAATTACATTGTAATCACACTTACAGGCTCCTGGTGAGACCAGCATTTCATAGTGGTAAACATATAACTGGAATTGATCTCACATAGTTATTACCATTTAGAGAAATACACAACCTAGTCTGCTTTTTTTCGCCAGTTAAGCTCCATCAAAAAGCTTCTCATCTCTCTCAAAATGGGAAAATTTGGTCTGGAGATATGTTTTTCAAATAAAGGTAGTCTGAGAGCAGCTTATATGAAACACATTTAGGAGTCCAGCTCTAGGTGAAATGAGTCCCATATTCACCTTATCAACTCAGAAAATACCAGCTAAAACATATTGAAAAGGGGAAATGGGGTTAAAAGCTGGCACACAGCTGCACAGAGACAATAAGATCCCTTTGTAAAGGATCTTTATGTTCCCATGTCCATTTTTACTTAAAAAATACTTGTAGTCTTATGATAAATTAGTCCAAAAAGATCTTATCCTTCTTAACAGTGAGAACAGAACTCAAGCAGCAAAACTATTCCGTTTCTCTTCTAGGGTTCAAGTTTCAGACTTGATATTAAACTTCTAAACTTGTGTGTGGTGACATAAACAACTAAGATAGCAAATGATGAATTACCTTGATCATGAATGAACAAACATGACTGCCTGAGAATTTCAAACATGAAATGCGTTGCTCCCCCAAAATTTCTCTTCTTTCAACCTTTTATTGAACCTTTTTTTTAAGCTCATTCATAGTTTGGAATTGGAACGAACTATAGTTAGAGTAACAGTCAAACCTGCTTTTGCCATTTTCAGACAGCTCCTGGTATAATCAATAACCTATATACAAAGGTGTCATGATCCTTTGTGTCAATTTGTATTTGCAGGTTTCAGCTCCTTCTGTTCGTTCCTCACTGCTCTAAGTGTTCTATTCCTTCATAACAATGTAAGATATCACTCTGGCCTCATGGTGCTTGAAAGATGAGTCAAATTAATATGTTTCCAGGATTCATGGGGAACTGATTAGTTGTAAGGTAACACACTGCCATTGTGATTAAGAATCCCTAGGGGATGCTGGACATCATTGGCCATGAGGAAAAAATCAAAGCTACTTTTAGTATCTACAGATGGGGCCACCTTCTGCTTTCAGCAATTGGCCTAAATCAGGATTATCTCCATTGATTTCCATGGTGTTTGTCAAGATTTATACCAGATGAAAATGTACAACATTTGCCTTTTTGGCAATGGAGAGAAGATTATGTCCTTACGAAATTTCACTGGATCAGAGCTACTCCAAGAGAGCCATTCAATCAACACCTCCCAGACACCAATGCCATTACTAAGGCACTTTAATTTATTTTAGCATGGTTATGGTGTTTGGTGCTGAATATTCCTTGTGAATCTCTCTCTGAATATCAAAGAGCTGTGGTTTCTGATTCTTTACATCAGCTGGAGAAGCTTTGCCAACAGAATGACAACTACCCATTCTTTATATTACAGGTACTGCAAAAGTTACTGGTAGCTTTATCAGGTGGGAAGAAATTTTGTGGTTGGATTCCTAATCCATTCATTTCTTTGCTCTTCTAGTCACCTATTCATCTGCTGAAGAGCAACAGGGTCTGGAAAACTTTTAAATAAAAAGAAACTGTTTCCATTTTCTTTGCTGCTGGGCTGCAGAGCACTTGCTGGGGTGAGGGTAGTAAAGATCACAGGGATGAGGATAGTGCAGTGATGATCCCTATTGCTGAATTCTTTGGATGGCACAACTCTGCACTGTGCCAGCTATTGCAGATAAATCTCAGAAGAGGCTTTTCTAATAACCAGGTTGAAGACAGTGATCATTTGGGATGGAAGGGAATTGAGCCATAGGAATGTGATCTTTCAGTACCTGAAGGGGACCAACAAAAAAGCCTGAAAGGGAATTTTAAAAAGGGCATAGAGTGATAAGGAAAACAAGGAGAAATGGCTTCAAACTGAAAGGGCAGTGTTAGGTTAGCTATTAAGAAAAAAATGTTACTGTGATGGGGGTGAGGCACTGGCAGAGATTGCCCCAGAAGCTGCGTCTGCCCCATCCCTGGCAGTGCTCAAGGCCAGGTTGGACAAGGCTTGGAGCAACCTGGTGCAGTATGTAAGATATCCTTGCCCATGACCCTCAAGGTCCCTTCCAATCCAAACCATCCTGTGACTCTGTGGTGATCTGTGACATACGTGCCAGCAGAGGTGGAGGAGGCTTCTTTTCCCATTTCATTATATAATTTAAACTTGACCTAACTCTGAAATGAGGGGAGTGGCCAGAAGGGAGCCAGAGATCTGAGGGGAATTGCAGTAACTCCCTCTGATCTCGGCACACACTTGTGTAGCCCTCATACTTTGTTGGAGTCCTTTCCATGCAAAGCTTTTATGCTTAGCAAAATGGAGGATGATTAAATGGTCACATGATTATTGAATAAAACTTCATAGAATCACAAAGACTGGAAAAGACCTCCAAGATCCTCAGGTCTGACCTGTGACTGAATACAACCATACCCACCAAACCCTATTGCAGAGTGCCACATCTATCCAGTTTTTGAATGCTCACATCAGTGAAGTGGGGACAGACTGGCCTCTTGCTCTAGTTTGCCTGAGGACTTACTAACCACTCTGAATAGCAGAAAACACCTGA
>VYXD01016010.1:395117-403925 GCA_013397195.1 Hylia prasina
CATCCATCATTAGGAATAACTATGGCTCAAGGGCAAAAATATCTCTGGAGTTTGTAGCATAGTGCCCAGAGCTTAATGATATTGCCCTCCAAGGCAGATGGTATTTGTTTTGCTGTCCCTCTGGTGGTTTTCAATTAATGACTTTTTACTTCACCCCCTACCCCCCATGAAAAAAAAAAAAGCTTCAATTAGATTCAGGTTTTTAAAGAATAGACTATCAATATCACATGGATAAGGAGATAAACAAGTGTGGTTCTTCAGAAGACACCTCATGTTTGGGAAGGGAAGCCAGCATTCCTTTGCAAAGAAGTGTCTGCTTGGAAGAATATGTGGGAAGACTTGTGATATGATGTGGATGGACATGTACGGTATTCTTGCAAACATGGAAAAATACCCTGTCCCACCAACCTGGAGGGAGACCCAGTGTGGGGAGTGCTGGTCATTGGACACAGGTTAAAGCAAGTTCCTTTATAATCAGAAAGACAAATCCACGGGTACAGTCTTTGGCAGATCCACCTGGTGTCGTGCACACCGAGCATGTTTTGCACTGTGCCTATAAATATTTTATCCAGAAGCCTCCGGTCTTTGCCACCCTCCTCCTCCTCCAGCACTCCCACCACTTGCCTGGCTGAGCTCAGTGCTGACAGACATTAAGCACTGTCATCTGAGCAGAACCATAAAACCCAGCAGACATGGATTCTCACCCCTCTCCTTTTGTAGGGAGTATCGATGTCGTCACCTTTCAGCATTCCTGGAAAAGGCCGTGTTTTCTCAGAATGAGCTCCAAAAAGTCCTGGAACACAAAATGGTGTCATTAGTGATGTCTGTCACTAATTTCTGACAGACATTATCTTTGGGAAGGGGAGTCCTAGAGAAACAATTCATGGAATTTCTGCTTGCCTGGATCCACAGTTAATCCCTGAAATCTGTTACACCATCACCCCAAGTCCAGCCCCAACCAAGATGTTAACAGAAGCTCTTAGGAATCATGACCATTATTTAATAAATAATCTTATGATCCTTTGCGAGTTGTGAATGCAGTCAGAATGGTGATATGGGATAAGATTAATCCCTTCTAATTTTAAATACTTACAGTTCAGATACCTTGTCTGAACTAGTCATCTTAACTTCTTGCATAGTTGATGTAGAGATGGAGAATCTCAAAGAGATTCTTCTCATGCAAAGGTGGGATGATTCAGACCATACACTGACTTGTCTTTTTTTACAAAACAGGGACAGATAAGCATTAATGAGGAACTCATTGACAGATAAAATGTGGAGAATTAGCTTTCCATTCATGTTTGTGGGCCAGTTTTAATTTTTTTAAATGAAACTAACATTAATCCTGAAAAATTCCATTCAGCTATATTTTTCATAGACAGAATTATTAAAGCCTGATTTCAGAAGCAAAATATTGTCACTTTGTGGAAAATAAAGGATGTAAATGCTTTATGAAACTGCAGAACAATTTTTGCAACCTAAAGGAGGAATGCTTGGAAGTGGAAGGGAGATTTTGGTTTGTTTTGGTTTTAATTTAGGTAGTACTTTTACAAGGCTTTTTCTTTCTGTTTCCTGATTATTCTCTCAGATGGCAACTTGGTCTGTCAGTTTTGTGTCACTGCTTGTTTATGCCATAAATGTCATTTGGAATGACAACACTAGGAAAAGGTCAGGGCTATTACTAAACAAGCTTACCCCCTGGAGCCTAATACAGTCAAGACACTGTGATTCAGCTGCTGGGAGTGGCTGAAGAGATGGCAGCAGGGAGAAATATTTAGGTATTTTTCAGTGCTGGCCCATGGAAATCATACCTTGGGGCTCAAAATGGGACAAAGCCAAGAGCAGCCTTATGTGTTTGATTCAGGTAATGTATTCAGAGGAATTAACAGCAAGCGCCAGGATTTGAGGAGCCAGCAGAGCTGTCTGTTTCTTTTTATTAGTGCCTGGATGCTAAATACTGCTCAGAGAATGAAGTTTGATCAATAAATCATCCCCTAGTTGCTGTTCTGCATTGGCTTCTTTGCCTGGACTGTTAGAAGAGGACCATGTGTTTGCCTTTTTTCTTTTCCCCCAGAGTGAAAATTCTCCAGTAAGTAGAAATGTGAAGGAAAGAGGAAATCAGCTCCAGCTTAATGCTGTTTGCTGTCATCTGTGGCTTAGGTAGATAACCTTGCACACAGGTGACTCCTGCTGAGGGAGGGAGTTAACACTCTAAATTTAAACACTCCTGATCCAGCCCAAAATGATAGTAAATGCATCAGTTGATTGGGAACCACCTACGCAGGAGGACTGTGGGGGAAGGGGGGGGAATCCTTCCTTAGACATCTTCAATCAAAAATATTTGATTCACCTATTGCAAGGCCATTTTTTTATAGGCAACCATAACATCATGGAGTGGTTTGGGTGGGAAAAGACCTTAAAGATCATCCCATTTCAACCTCCTGCCATGAGCAACTTCCAGTAAACCAGGTTGCTCCAAGCCCCATCCAACCTGGCCTTGAACATTTCCAGGAATGGGACACAGTTTCAGACACCTAATTTTTTTTTTTATTATTTTTTAATCAGATGACAGAATTGTAAGAATTCCAGATTGGACAGCATTCTAATAACTCCCTAAGAATATAATTAAGGTTACTTGAATGAGGATATTCACTTATTCAACTTGAAGAACCAGTGTGTTTACCATTCTTCTTTGGAGCTACAATAAAATATAGAAGATCTCCTCCAAAATAATGATCCTTGTAAAAGCCATGGAAATTAAGACATTGAATACCTGCTGAAATTTGTCTTGAAGCACTCACTGGTTTTCTTTTAAGTAATGAGAGGAGAAAAACTGAAAAATAAGTAAGCAAGCAATCTTCTCATCAAGGAATGACGAAAATGTGAAGTTGTAAATACCTGACAAGTAACTTCTGATTGTTTGGCCACTGGAATTTTCTTTGCTATCAGAAATCCAGACAGAAGAGGGAAGTTGCCAATGAAAATATAAAAATGAGTGTATGTGCCCAAGGGTTTGTTCTAAAACCAGATCTTTGGAATTGTTAGAAGACCTTGTCTTTTTCTTGAGGCATTAGTTGGTAAAATAAATCACATTTTATATAAAAAATATATTTTTGCTGATTAACAAAAAAAGTCTCTTTCAAACGTTCAAAATTTTTTTCTTCTTCCCTCCTTTTTATCAATTTTTCTAGTTTAGACAAGAAAAAATCTCTTAGTGTTTGACATTAAACTGAGTTTTCATATCTTTATCAGATAAAGCTTTGAAAATGTGAAAATCATACTATTGCAGCTGAACTAGTGTCTTTATTTTATTTCTATTTTACAAGCAGTTATCTAGAAGTCTTGGTAGTTAATGTTCCATGAAAACAGTTGCAGAAATAAAGGTTGATCCAGCTTTATGAATCAAAATCCAAACTTCCTATTAACAATACAAGATACATAAATATTGATAATCTTCCTTTATGATAAATGAGAGGAAGGAGAAGGAGGGAAAAAAAATAATACACCGGGGGGGACTTTGTAATAATTATTATTTATTATTCCATGGTGAAAAACAGAAACATTGACAAGGGAAGTCTGTTTGGTCCCATCTGTGGCACAAATTTCCCAGTTCATTTTGAGCAGGACTTTCCAATTCTTCCCTCAGCAAGGATTCCTTCATTGCCAATAAAGATGAGCACATTCTTGAGGAGGCTGAGTCTTTCTGGACATTTATCTGTAGTTATTCACCCCAGTTTGATAGGCCTGCAGCAGCTAAGGAGAAAGAAACCACAAGTCTGAGCTGGGGATTAGAGCCAGCCCTTGCTCCCGCTCAGCTGTGGCGCAGCAGCTCAGCTCTGCCCCGTGCCTCGCCATGCCAGAACTGCTTTCCCTGTGCTCCAGCCCCCTGGGTTTGCTCCCCAGAAGTCTGACTGGATTAAGAATGGAGTCAAATGCTGCTGTTGGTCTTATCAGAACAGATCTGAGCCCAACATGATGAAAACATAAGGAATCAGGATCACGGTATTTTTCCCTCTGTGCTTGTCATAAACAATTGGTGCAACAGAAAGAACATCAAGGGGCTGCTCTCTTACTGTGAAATATTCATATCCCCCTTCAATTTGGGCTGCTTTGGGGAGCTGATGCCTTCCTGTACCCTTCAAGTGCAAAGCCAGGGTATATTTGTGAGTGGAGGCAGCTCAGCAGAAGGTCTGAGAAGCAGCATAAATCTTCATGGAGCACTGTCGAGAAGAATAGAAGGAAATTCTTTCACATTACTAGCAGAAACCTCTGTCCCTTCAATGTGGCAAGATGAAAAACCCCAGCAAACATGTCTGTTTTGATAAAAAGCATGAAACAATAGTTCCACATTATTACAGGAGACTGGGGGCTGTGGGAATCAACAACTGAGCTGTCCCATCTCAGCCAGTGTAGAGGGACTTAATACATTCACTTGCCTTCCCCTCCCTACTGGTGTGCCCATAATTTCCATCTCTATGAAGCCAGGCATCTATAACAATGAAATTCATAGGGGTATATTTTGGAATGCTAAGTGATGAATTTTGCATCCAGGCAAGCAGTTTTCTATTAGAATGAGTGGAAAGTGGAAAAATAGGACATTAACTTGACTGTAGGTGTTGTCCTAAGGTGCTGGAGAGTTAATGTGTTTACAAGAGGGTTGTACTCCACATGATCTCACAAAACAGAAATAGTAGGCTGGAAAGAGGAGATTTGACTAGTTCACAACCCTTCCAGTTCTTCATTTCCTCCATTTAAAAGAAGTCTGCATGTTCTACTCCAAAAAAGACTTCCCATGCTTTTTCAGGATATGCTTATATCAGTCTCTGTGTGCAGAAGCAACCTTTGAAACCAACCCCAGGGCCAACTACCAGCGCAGAGCCAGGCATTGGAATTGCTCTGTGTAAAAACTGGTGCCTTTCTTTCCTGCAAAACTGCAGAACAGGACAGCAAAGTATCTTAGGTGTGGTGGTTGGCCAACAATAAACAGAAGAACTGTAAACCCTGAGAACTAATACGGTGTAGAGGGGCTTCAGAGCAAGATGAATGAAAAGCTGTGTGGTGTGTGGAGTGTTCGGAGGGGATTTTTTTTGTTGTTGTTGTTTCAAAAGGAGTTTTTTTACCCCGGGCCAGAAGCCTTTGTGTCAGGGAGACTGTCTCATTTCTCTGCTCAAAGGCTGTCAGAGATGACTGAGATTTGAAAATGCCTTCTGATGTTGACGAGGTCAAGGGAGACAGAGCTGCCTACCATCAGTCGTTGTGTCAGTGGTGGGATGGGAGGACACGTGAGAGGCAGGATGGAAATTGTTATCTCTGGAGAACTAGATAAAACAAAATATATACTGTAAAATAAAATACGGGAGAAAGAAGATGCACAGGTCAAACAGTAACACCAAAGTTTATGGCATTATTATTCAGCTGGAATAAGGGAAAATATCTTGGTTCCCAACTGGGGATGTTCTGAAGAGAAGGAAACTGACTGGAGGCAAAAGATATATTAATATTACTCCACTTAATCAATACATAAAATCCTCCAATGTGTTTTTTGTACAAGACTGCTCTGCAAAGTTAACACCTGCAGTGTTTTCTGATTCCATCTAATTGTGCTTGCAATAGTTCAAATCAGGACTGCCCAAAGCAGCCAGGAATTAAATCAGGCTGTGGAAGTGGCTTCCAGAGATTGCACCCATCTTGCCCAAAAGACAGTGGGCCAATATCAGTGCCATCCTTAAAGATGGACTGTCTCTGTCCTACCTCACAAAGCAGCAGCAGGAGCCTACTTGGATCAACTTGTGATACTCCCTTTAACTGCAGATTTCCAAAGTGCACAGAAGAACCACTTGGAATGTGGTTCTCCACGGACTGCGCTTCCCCACAGGGATACCCAGCTGGGCTGATCCCACATAAATTTGTGTCTCAAATCTGTTCAGAGGAGCAAGCATTTCTATGGGGGAGCACATATGACCAGCTTTAGAGCGCTGGCATTGGTTTCCAGCATACCAGTACACAGTGGTAGCTGGTTTTATTGTTGATTTCACAAAACCATTAAATAAAGACAAAAATTGATGTCACTGTTCATACCAGAGATTTACATTGGCCATTTCTTCACTATGTTCTCCTTATAAACAGGCAAAGGTGGAATTGCTGATCCATACCTGCTGGGCAGGATGCACACTTTTTCTCCAAAATCTCAACTCTGTGAACCATTTATGGCTGTGGAGCCACAAACCTCCTCCTGTTCCATAATCCCTCAGTTTGCTGTGGTGCTCAGTGGCCCACAGGAGATGCTTCCCGCTTCTTGATGTGCTCCTTGAGCCAGAGGAAGACTGGAATGATGTAGTAGGAAAAGGGAATGCCAACATGGAAAGCTAAGTGACTCAAAGGATTCTACCAGGTGATAAATGTCTGTTTTATGACCCTCCCTTGTTGATGGCACAAGATTTGGGAAGTTGTCTGTGTGTGTGTGACGGGTAAATATTTTGTGTTCTATATGGGGAGAAAGACATGGGAGAAGCTGTGTGGAATGGATCCATTGGTCCCTGGTAACTCTGCCCAGCCACTGAGCCCCAGGGAGGTCCACAGGACATCCCACAGGGATGTTTGGCTGCTGCACATCCCAGCAGCCACGTATGGCAGGAGGGAGGGCACGGCAGGGAGAAGGGGCTTGGCTCCACATGCCTGCACTCACAGCTCCACAGGGCAAATCCCACCCCACCAGAGCCACTTCAAGACACTTCACTCCCAGATCCCATTGATGGAGACTCATTGCAGTCTCTCCTTTCCCTGGTGATTAGCACCCCTTTTGCCTTGTCACATCAGCTGTTGGAAGGGCAGATATCTAACCTTGGGTATCTAACCCTGGATATCTAACCCCAGTGAAATAATCTGATTTTAATGTTTTTTTTCCAAAGACCTTTAAAATTTCATGGATCTGGCTTGATGGTCAGCCAAATACACTCTGAAAACAGTACAGCAGAGCAGGAGCCAATCTTCACAGGTTGCAGCAGATTTGCTTTAGGTAAGGAAGGAGGCTCCCTTTTATACTCTGCCTCTGCAGGTGATGTGGAACCACAACTATTTCTGTATTAATAAATGTGGGTGACAACTAGTTCTGTATTGATACATTGCACAGCGCCAGGTCTCTTTCACACTGAGCCAGGTGGTGTAGGAAGGTCTATGTCCATGGTATTAAACTGGAAATCCAAAACAGAGTGGCTGCATCAAAAATACCCGTTGGGAATGGTCTCCGGACTGTGCCAAGTCCCAGACTGTGCCAGGATATCATCCAGGGCAATACTAGAAACATTACACCTGCACAATTACAATGGTTGCTCCTTATGCCTGTGGTCCATAACTATTTGATTGGCTATTATAGATGCAGTCAGAATTTAAATTTTTATCTTTTCAAAGCTCATATTTATGATCTGACAGATTATTCTAAATTTTTTGTGCCTTTTTTTTCCCCTTTTCACAGCATCCAGTCTCAGATCCTGAACCTGATTGCTCATTGCCATGTTTCTCCTACCACCAGTTTTACCATTAAAACTATCTGTATGTCATATTGTAAACCATATCAGTGAAATGACAGCAAGGGACATAAAGACAGCAGGACATGGCATTAGTCATGTGCATTGTTTGCATTAATTTGCATTAATTGTTGACATTAATTTCTTTATTTCAAAGTGAAGACATCTCACATTAAATCTCAAGGTGGCTTCCTGATCATTATTTTATCTTAGCAGTCGGAATGTTAAATAATCCAGTGTATGACCTAAACTGAGGCAAATGAGGAAAGGGATATTGCATCTCTGTTGTCACCAAGGAAACAAGAAGCAGTGACAGTTTCCACCAGCTGAGCACTCACCTCTACACCTTTAGTTCACCTGAGGTAGCAGCCTGGCACATCCATTAGGGATGAGTAAAGTAGAAGGTATAAAAATAGCAGGAGGTATAAAAATATCTTTAAAACCCGTGGAATAACAAGGAGGGAGAGAGAAAGGAAATAATTTATTCATTCCCTTCTACTCACACAGTTGCAAGAGGGTGGGTGATCATAAATTAGGGTGACTGTGCCAGGAAAAAGTGAAATTCAATCACTCCAGGACACCCAGACCTGCAGAAGTTGTCAGGTACTACCCAGTAAAGCAGCACCTGGGGTAGAGATCCTAGGAATTTCTGAGAGAGAAGCTAAAGGCACCTTTGGAGATTTCCACTAAAAATCCTATTTGCCGTGTAAGAAAAGTAAACAAAGAGGAATAACTTTTAAAATAGGGAACTAATGTGAGGTTTCCGAGTCTATAATCAGCTTAAAGGGTAAATTAAAATAACACTGAGCTCACACATTTTTTCTTTAATTAAACTTGCAAATAAATAGAGTTAAATACAAATGTTTCTTTGTATCTAAATTTTCGAATTGTAACTAACTCCTTTAATTGCAACTTCAGTGGTTAAGAGATAAATATTTACTTCTTACCTTAAAACCTCGCCAAAATGACCTTAAAATATAACCCTCCTCCCTTCCTTGGGAGGAAATTTTTCTTATGTGTTTTCTGCATCTACAAGCTCTGGGACTTATCTGTGCTTATGAGGAAAGCAATTTTCTCCTTCTAACCAGATTTTACTCTGGAGTAAAATATATTTTATTCGGGATAGTTTTAGTTTATACAGCTACAATAAGCTTCCATCTGATTCTTTGATTTTATTTATATTTTTTAGGTGATCTAGAAGTACTTAGCCCAGTCATTTTAAAATCAAAAAAACTAAGTACATAAAAGCTTTTCACATAGCATTCTATCTTAAAAAAAAAAAAAA
>VYXD01016010.1:403948-466202 GCA_013397195.1 Hylia prasina
AAAAAAAGAAATAAAGAAAAAGCAGCATCAGAGAATCTCCAACAACAGCAACTTGGAGTAGGTTTACAGTTCTTCAGCCTTTGCTCCAGCCCTGGAGCCTGATGGGACGCTGGTGTCCTTGGAGGAATGGTCGAAGGAATTGCTGGGGGCCAATTGCTGATTTTATCATTCAAACACAAAATTTGTTACACCACTTTATCGGTCACAGGCAAAGCAATTATAGTGTAGTTCAATTTTCCACTCAATGACTGTGCTGGGGATCAAAGTCAGTTTTTTTATGATGAAGAAAGAAATGTTTTGCTATTTTGTTTGTTGTTTAAAAATAATAATAATAAAACCTTGCATTTCCAGTAGAAGGTTGTGTTTGCCTTTTTTTCTTTCTGGAGATGGAGCTGATTACTTTCATTTTTCTCTTGTTAAATAATCAGGCTATATTGTTGGTGGTTTGTTGGATTTATTTTGGTTTTTTTTTTTCTTTCTCTCCTCATTGACTAAAGTCACTTCAATGAAAACGCAATGAAATGCAATTGTCATGCTTAAAAGCAGTACAGCATTAGGACCCTAATCACAAACACTGGAGGTGAAATAGTCTGTGTGACACATTTCTTAGTATGAACTGTTTCCTTTTGGTGTCCTTTGAAAAAGAAATATTTAGTGTGCACAGCTTTTTTTTTTTTTTAATATCTTTAGCCATCTAGAATGCAATTGTGACAAAAAGTAATTATCATGTTAATAAACAATCCGTTTCAAAAAACTAACACATATTTGGTGATCATCTAAAAGCAAATTGGATAGACTCCCACCATAACAGAGAAATCATCCAGAGAACCCTCTTTTAATCATAATTTTTATTTTGATTTTTCTTAAGAGAATTAAAGAAAGAATCAGAATAGACAACAGCAGAAGGAAAGTGTATTTCCTCAAATGAAATTGTGTTAATCACACTTACACAGAGCCTTTATCTTTACAAATTTTAACTAATATATCCTTCAGAATCTCCTGTACTGTAAGAATTCAAACAGTGAGGGCACAGTGTTGCCATATCAAAGAAAATCACATAAATTATTTAGTCAAATATTTTAATCACACATTCTCAGAAAGCAAAACAAAGTTTCCTGGATATTTGAAGATTTTATTTCTCCATTTGATTTTTTTTTCTTTGAAATATTTCACCACAGTCTCACTTCTTAGAGTGGTCACATAAAACAGGATCTTAGACCAATGTTCAGTTTCTTCAGCTCACTGTTTTTTGTTGCTCTAAATTTTCCTGTTTCTAATTTTCTATCAAAATTAGATTTGCCCTTGCTAGAAATAGTCTCTGTCCAGGAGAGTGTGTTACTTCTCACAAGTGTTGACTTTGTGACCTATCAGTGAAACTTCCCATGTCATTCAAGTTAAGAGAATGCTTAAGTTCCTCATTATAATCAGCTTCAACATAGAGAGCAATACCTAGGGGAAAAAAAAGATATTTTTAAAATGAAAGATGATTTAAAAAAACAATAGAAAGTAAATTAGATTTTTTTAAAATTTTTTTTTTGGTTGATTGATTTGGAGTTTTTTTGTGGATTTTTTTTTTTTTGTCTTTTGTTGTTTCCATCAGTGCTGTGGTTCATTGGTGAAGATGGTTTTTAAGCACTCAGGGTTCACCAAACTGGATTTTTCCATGGAGGTGTAGGAAACTTTGTAGTCTAGCTTCTCCCAGGTTCTATCTGAACTTCTTTATTATGGCTTTTGAAACTTCTAATAGTTACAGTTCAGACAAGAGATGGTAAACTGAGCAGGGGGGAAAAAACATAAAATAATAACTCTCCCACCTCCAAAACTGTTGGAAATTGTTGAAAATTTCCATTTGCCTTTTGGAATAATTTTTCATATTTTTCTTCAAAGTGTCATATATATTTATTCATCCTATTCTACAACTTTAATCAACATAAATGATAAAAACACAGACATTTTTATGGTGTGTCAGTCTGTGGGTGCTAAAGAATTTATACTCCTTTTAAAATAATAGGATCATAGAATAATTAAGGTTGGGAATGCCCTCAAAGATCATTTGAGTCCAACCATTAACCCAGCACTGACAAGCCCACACTGAACTATGTGCCCAAGTACCACATCCACATGTTTTTTTAATNTTAAATCTCAGGGGGTTAAGTTTGACCTTTAAGCAATACAGCTCAGTTTGAAAAACCTCTTGTTTCAAAATATTAGCTCTGAATTTGTGCTTGACAATTTCAACTCCTGTAAAAGCACATAAAAACTCATTCACAGGCACTGTTTGAGAAACCCAATTTTATTTAATATATTTGCCTGCTTATAGCAAAAGAAAAGCAAAAAAAAAAAATCATTAGTTTGTCCTCCCCAGCTATAAAAGCAGCTAGACAGCTCTGCTCTGACAAATTCAAATTAGTGGCTGGTTTCTCCCACTTGGGAGGCTGCAACCCTGGCCTGTGCTCAGANGGGAATGCCCTCAAGGATCATTTGAGTCCAACCATTAACCCAGCACTGACAAGCCCACACTGAACTATGTGCCCAAGTACCACATCCACATGTTTTTTTAATATTTACGAGGAATTTTAAAAAGCAGAGAAGAAGGAGAAAGAAAAGAAGAGAAAGAAAAGGGAAAATGAAAGGAAAAAGGAAAGGAAAAGCAAACAATGAAAGGCAAGAAAAAGAAAAAGAAAAAGAAAAAGAAAAAGAAAAAGAAAAAGAAAAAGAAAAAGAAAAAGAAAAAGAAAAAGAAAAAGAAATTAAATCTCAGGGGGTTAAGTTTGACCTTTAAGCAATACAGCTCAGTTTGAAAAACCTCTTGTTTCAAAATATTAGCTCTGAATTTGTGCTTGACAATTTCAACTCCTGTAAAAGCACATAAAAACTCATTCACAGGCACTGTTTGAGAAACCCAATTTTATTTAATATATTTGCCTGCTTATAGCAAAAGAAAAGCAAAAAAAAAAAATCATTAGTTTGTCCTCCCCAGCTGTAAAAGCAGCTAGACAGCTCTGCTCTGACAAATTCAAATTAGTGGCTGGTTTCTCCCACTTGGGAGGCTGCAACCCTGGCCTGTGCTCAGAGATAAATTTTTCAGTAAACCTGTACCTAAAGCAATGAAGGGAAACCTCCCAGTTTGCTCATTCACAGGTGATCTGATAGCAAAGCAGGGTTTCTTTTTGTTCATGCACAAAGGTGTGATGCAGAGAGGGAGGGATGGGGTAGGGAAGGGAAGAGGAGAGGGATGAGGAGTCCTCAGCTGGGGAGAGTGGAACCAGGCTCACCCACCTGGCTGCATGCAAATGCTGCCAAGTCTGATAGTCCACGTCTCATAAATAACTTCTGGAAGGCTCCCAATAAACATGATGAAATTAGGCTCACTGCAACAAGGAGGAAAAGGTAAATATGTCCTTAACTCAGCAATAGCCACCATGTGCCAGAAACTCACCACACTGTCTTCTCAATCCCTTGACTCCCTTCTCCATTTTTTGACAAATAGTTTCCCAATTCAAGATTTTTTTTTTTTTTTTTTTTTTAAGAAATACCAATCTCTCAAAGATCTGAGTCACTTCAGAGACTTCTTATTTTAAAAAGAAATATTATTACAGAAGGAACTTGCTATGGAATCTGGTCTAGTGGTGGACATGGCAGTGACAGGTAAATGGTTGGATTCAATTATCTTGGAGTGCTTTTCCAAGCTAAATGATTCTCTGATTCTGTGCTGATGCAGGCTAAGTTTTCAAGGAAAGAGTCAATCACTTTAGCTCCTGCTAGAAGTTTTTTGGGGAAAATGTACAAATAAATGTGGCAGTTTAAGAGGTGTGGGATGTAGAGTATTGCTGTGAATTGGGACTTCCTCGTCTGAAGTGTTTTCTCAGTCATCCTCTTTAAGGATCCAGGGGATTTGTGCAGTGAGCAAATGCATCTGCTCTGCAAGGTCATATAAAGAGACAAAAGGTCACAGGACAAGTATCAAGCAGTTGATAAAAAGTTCTGGAAGAGACAAGTGGACACAGGTCTCATGGCGGGACACATGAGATTGCAGATGAGTTGCTGCTCCACAGGGAAGAGAAGATGCCAAACCCAGTGTTGTCACAGCAACAGCTTGGATCACCACAACAGTTTTCCAAAGCCCATCTCCTCCTCTTTTATTTTCTTTAATTTATGAAAGACTGTGCCAGTCTTTGAGGATCAAATTGTTGAACTCCAGAGATAAAAACAGTGTTCTCCAAAGTGTGAGATAAAAGCAGCAGTTTTCTGAGCTGGCAGGAAAACTCTCTAAAGCAGCTCAGAGAGTGGTTTATCTGAGACAAGCGTATAATGGAATCATAGAATCACAGAATGCTTTGGAAAGGACCTTAAAAACCATCTCATGCCATCCCCCTGCCATCGGCAGGGACACCTTCCACTATCCCAGTTCCCTCCAAGTGCTGTCCAGCCTGGCCTTGGACACTTCCAGGGATCCAGGGGCAGCCACAGCTTCTCTGGGCAACTTGTGCCAGGGCCTTGCCACCCTCCGAGTAAAGAATTTTTTCCTAAAATCTAATTTAACCCTGCCCTCTGAAAGTGAAGCCATTCCCCTTTGAACTATCATAACATGCCCTTGTGAAAAGTCCCTCTCTTGAGCCTCTTGCAGCCCTTCTCTCCTGGTCAGCTGGGAAAGTCCGCTTGGAATGGTCATGATTTAAATTAGCCCGTGTGCTGTTATGGAGAAGGAGTTTCATTTTAAACAGGCTGTTACACAGTGGTAGTTCAGCAAAATGGTTCTCAAAATCTCATCTGAGAGAGAAGTCATAGTAGCTACTTGTTTGGGGCTCGCAGGGAGTTTGCATTAAACACCTAATTCTTTGGGAAGTGGAAAAATGTATCCAATGTGCAATTCTTTCCTTGAATGTCATAAATGTTGAACTACTGTTTTCAAGCCTTACACAAGAAAGAGTAAGAATTATCTCATGATGGGTAACTACACAGCTCACTGATTGCATAACAATTTGGAATGTTTGGGTTCAAATATCTGCAGGTGAAAGATGATAAATAAGCCATCAATTTTTTGTTTTCTACTCGAAAATACAATGGGACATTCTCATATTTATTGCAAAGTCAATCAGTCTTACTCTGAGCACTAGTAGAACACTTTTACATTCTCTTTTCAACAAAGGCTCAAGATAAATTTGGGGGTCAGTCTTGTTTTATACAAGCCCTCTGATAGAAACACACAATATTGTATTATCAAGAAAAGAAACACTAATGTTTGATGACATTCCTTTGACAAGTTGTCATGTCTCAATCTAAATTAAAACCACATCTGACACACCGAAAACCTTGTCTTGATCTGTCTTGTTTGGATAGTGCCAGTCCATGATATGACCTGAAATCCATTCCTTGAGGTCATTTAGACAGACTCATTGAAACAATATATACTGGCTTCATATATTGGCTGCTGGTCAATGAAAACTCTGTCTAATGTGACACTGGAGACTCTATCCCTGCCTGAAAGGAGTAAATGGATTTGATTTGGGGAAGGGAGAGAAGAGAGCAGAAAGTCTCTCAAAGGGAGAGTTCAGTAATATGGCCCTACCTCACATGAGCCGTCCCTGTGGATCACCTCCCTCTCTCACATGGATGAGCACAGATGAGGGTAACTCCAAGTAAGAGAGCACCTGACTTGTAAGAAATGAATCTTGGGTTTCTTCCTTGGTTTTACTATGGTGTCACCTTAGGAAAAGGTCTTACAACAGTTATATATTTTTTTTTTCCAGTTGGAAAAGTTGGGACATTCCTTTTTCAGTGGATGCACACACAACAACAGAATAGTGACTATCTCCAGAGCTCTAGGGGAAATATTAAGCAAAAGCTAAATCCCTGGACTTTATTTTCAATCCTCTTTCTTTCCCTGAGTACTGTGAGGTAGACCTGGGGCCTGCTGGCAGGGGTACTTGGCTTTTTCTCGTTTTCAAATGGATTGGATGAGAACGAAGGGCACAAAGACAAATAACTTCCCATTCACACAGTTAAATGATGTAGATTATAAAGTTTCAATTCTTATGAATATTTCCTGGAGCTGTTTAGTTTGTGAAGATGGATCACCAGCATCCTCCCCTCCAAGTGTCTTGCCAAGGAGAATACAAGGATGCAGCAACAGAAAGAAAGGGAGATTCTAATGCTTTGAATAAAGCCTGTGCCTGTGACCCTAGCTGATTATTCTTTTTCTTTCCCCTGAGTTCCTCCTGCCTTGTCTCTGACCTACCCATCTCACCAAGGCTGCTGAAGCCACTTTCATATTTGGATCCCATGGGATAAGAATGAAGAATTCACAGGTCTTCATGCCATGAAGATGCATTTTCTAATTCACCCATTACATGAAAGCCCTTGGAAAGGCATTGACATTCCCTCTGTTTTCAGTTTAGTGTCTTGATTAAAGTTACTGAAGAAGGTTATCTACACCTAATCTGGAGGCTCTGAATGTTGGAAACTTCATCTTTTGCTCTGGAAATGTGTTCCAGTTCCACATTGCCCTCACAGTTTAAAATGTGTGTCTAATTCTTCATTCGAATTTCTCTGCTTCCAGCTTTCAGCCATTGGATTTTGTTATGCCTTTACCTGCCTGATTAAACAGCCTGTTAGTTCAGGGTAGTTTCTCCCTGAAAAAGTACTGCTGCTGTGTCTTCATTTTCTTTTTGATAAGTCTGGGCTCTTCAAGTCTCTGGTGATAAGATGTTTTCTCCCACCTATCTGGGAGCAATTTTCCAACCTATTTTACTGCTATTAAGGACATGAGAACACCTGTATTGTAGACCCTTTTTTTCTTTCCTTACTATTTCCCTGTGGTGGTAGGCAATATCCAGTAGGCATATTAACCTTTCCAAAACCCCCACAAAAATATCACTGACCTGGTATTTCCTTGTGTTATTCCCTTCTATTGAGATTCCAGTCCACTGTAGTCTGGAATGGTATAAGTAAGCAGTGGCAGAGCATGGGCATGGGCTCGAACTCTTCCATGGAATCACAGAACCGTGGAATGAATTGGGTTGCAAAAGCTCTTAAGGATCATCCTATTCCACTCCTTGCCATGGAAGTTCAACAGCTGTGCACACTGAAAGCAACAAAAAAACCATTTTAAACTAACCAGACTTAAGTGAGACAGGACAATCAGACACCTGTTGTACCTATTCATCATTTCAGACTCCTGTGAGGAGATGGAATGGAGTGGGTGTTGTCACAGACACTGCAGCTCTTTCACATGGAACACAGGCTGCTTTGAGGGATTTGCACCTGATTTCTGCTGAGATCCAAGCAGGTTGTTGTGTGGGAGAACCAGGGAAGGGATTTCAGTTCTCGCATTTCCACCTTCAATGCTCCACACATCTCCAGCACCTGTTTTCAAGGCTGTTTTCAATGAAGGAAGGGTGGACGTAGTAAGTCAAACTTTCTTATATCATATTTTTACCAGAGATTATTTCAAATGTTGATGCCTTTCACTGTGAAAAGGACCCCTGAATTCCTGCAGTGTTTTCCATCATGATTTGGGTCACAACAAAATTAAAAAGACAACTTTAGACTCCTTTTCTTGCACACATTTTCCACAGACACAGGAACTCTTGGCACTGATTTGTCTCATTGACTTCAGTGGCTGAGCCTTTCCTCTCAAAAGCAGAACAGATTTTCATCTATGAATTACTACCATAAGGTCAGGACATGTTATTTTATACAAAGACCTTCCTGGAATCCCCCCTGGAGCTCCGAGCACTTGTCCTCCACAAGCCCCTCATATAAGGGTAGAAACAGTTTGGCTGAATCAGAAGGGGCTGCTTGAAGCACGTGAAGATTTCCAGAGAGGTAGAGCCGAGATTCCAGATGTGGCATCTTCTCCTCAGAATAGGAACAATATATTTAGCAGGAATTCAGAATGGAACTTTACAACCAGGTGACCATCTAGATTACACCAGGAGATACCAAGGTGGTAGTCACCCTTTACATACGTGGAGTGAGCATGAGATGTGGTATTTAAGATGAAGGAGGGCAGGTTTAGATTAAATATTGGGAAGGAACTCTTCCCTGTGAGGGTGGTGATACCCTGGCACAGGCTGTTAAGAGAAGGTGTGGACACCCCATTCCTGGAAGTGTCTAAGACCAGGTTGGAGGGGGCTTGGATCAACCTGGGATAGTGGAAGGTGTCCCTGCCCATGGCAGAGGTTGGGACTGGATGGTCCTTTCCAACCCAAACCAATATATTTCATAGGCTGAGATAGATTGAATCCCCTCTCAGTTTAGTTACTAAATCTGATCCAATATTTTTAACCCCTTCAGCTTCACAAAGGCACAGATTGATTTGAAAGGGTGTCACATGTCCCTAATAATTTTCATGTTCAGTGAACCAATGAAGACCATGTCTTGTGTTTGGTTTCCCTGTGTGCTGCATCAGCCTGAACTATGCAGAAACCTAGGCTTGAACTATTTACAATATTCTTACATCTATAGATCTTTGGAGCTTGAGACAGCCTTCAATTGTCTGACAGCAACTATGAATAAATGGGAAACACTAATTTTTATTAATTTACATGAAGAAGAGGAGGTAGAAGGTTCAAGAGTGTAGCATTAGGCTCTCCAAAGACAGAGCCTACTGTGTTTTTCTTGGCTTAGAAATAAACGTTTTTTAATAGTTTGTGCAGTCAATTGTGTTGTGTTTATCTGAAGTACAATTGGATAAAACTCTGGATATTACATGATTTTATGAAATCCCTATGAACTCTGTACTTATTTGAAGACAGTTTAATGAACCAAACCATTTCATTATCACCTTCACTTAGCCAGTCACAAATCCCAATTTCTGTGTCGTGTGCAAGAGCTGCAGGTTCTGTGAACAATACAACTGTAAACAGCACTAAAAGTAAGCATGAATGATTAGCCACAGAGTGGCAAATTTAATTTGAACAGTTTTGACAGGTTGTGTTGCTTGGGTTGAACTTGAAATAACATCTTGACATATCAGTGGTTCTTGTGCTTTTCCAGGCTGAGTTGTTCCTTAAGGTGTTGAGTCATATAACTTGATGATGGAGTGTCAAACATAATGTGTTAAACCTGAAGAGAGGAAATAACTCGTACCATGATGATCAGCACATGTTAAAATATGTTTTACTGTTTCTAATTAAAAAGAGTGTATTTTCAGTTATTTCAGTTCAATCCATAGCAGCAGATTTGAAATATCCCCGCTGTGCAAAACAAAAGGTACAGACTGTTTTAAATGGATGGCGGGGGGGAAAGAAACAGATTAAGATATTTCCATTTAAATTAAACAATAGTTTATGGTTTGGGGATAAATACTTTAATGTACTTCTGTGAGGCTAAGGATACCCTCAAATGAATTTCAAGCCAAAATATCAACACCAAAAATGTCGAAGAGAATAAAGCCCAGTAAAAAGCATCCACTGGGAAGTAAGTGATGTCAAGTGGTTTAGTGGTATTTGCATGCAAGGAGATGGCAGCCGTATAAGTGAGAGATAACAGAAGAGTTGAGACGGAGAGCAAAATTTATCATAACATGTCTAGTGATGATTAAAAGCCTGTGCTTATTAGATGCATAAAATGTATTACTAAATCATTTTTGGAACATATAATTTTCCAATTATTTATGCATCACAGTAATTAATGATAGGAGGGACAGAGTCAATGATTCACTGTGTAATACATATGGTAGTTACCTGGGGAGGAAAAAATTACAGTGCTACCAATTATTTGCTTTAATGTTTTTGTAATTATGCCCTACACCCAAGCTGAAAATTTCTTTAATTCGTTTTTAAACCCTTCACTCCCAACAATGAAAATGCTTTCTTTTTAGCCTTCAATTAAGTCTAATTTTTAAACTGCCATCCAAGAAATATACAATTCCATAAACGCCTTGTTCCCTTTTATATTTTGCTAGCAACAGTCTACAAGTATGAAATCTTGCCCTTCAAGCATCTTATTGATGAACTAATTTAGCCACTCTGAATGATGATCTTCTGTTTAATACACATGGCTTGGATTTGCGTGATCTCAGGTTTTTTCTACTTTAGTCTTAACTTTTTTAACTGCAGGAAAATGAACCAAAGCTCTTGTTGTTTCTCACCAGGTAGGATTTTTTTCCTGTGTGTGGGAAAGGGAAAAAGAATTCAGCTTTCAGCAGAGTTACAGAAACATAGAATCACAGATTGGTTTGGGTTTGAAGGGACAATAAAGGTCATCTCATTCCAACTTCCTGCCATGGGCAGGGGCACCTTCCTCTATTCTGGGTTGTCCCAAGCCCTGTCCAGCTTGGCCTTGAAGACTTGCAGGGATGGGGCATCAAAAAATGAGCCAAACCCCTCCAATATTGTCCATTCTGCCTTATGGAAGTGCTGGCACCGGAATAAAATTGCACCATTCCTAAACATTTGGGTGGCATGGCATGGTTTTTTTTCATGTTCAATGAAATCAGCCTGTGAAATATCTCTCAGATGCTGTTCATGACCTAGCACTAGGGATTATTCCCAGAAAACAATCTAGATGCATCCATCCATTTCTGGAAAAATAAACAAAAATTATATATGTGAAAACTCTTTTGTGCCAATTTTCCCCAGGAACAGAGCTATTTCAGGATTTGGGTGAACACTTTGAACTTTGCTAATACTACACTTGACTTGACCACACCAGAAAACCACATTCGATTTGAGCAGAAAGAACACAAGTCCTGCAATTTCTCATACTTAATCCCACTTCCACCATTCTTCACATTGAGATCCCCTGAAGGCTCCATTCTGTCACACACAACACACCTGGAGGGATCTTTCCTATTCCTGCTCCCACTCAAAACAGAAGTCAGAGCTTTTTTTTTTTTTTTTTTTCAAAAGACCAGGCTGCATTTTCCATATAACTGTCGGCATTTGGAGATGACATGATTTCCAGGGACTATACTGAAAATTAGTG
Source organism: Hylia prasina (assembly GCA_013397195.1). Taxonomy (NCBI): domain Eukaryota; kingdom Metazoa; phylum Chordata; class Aves; order Passeriformes; family Sylviidae; genus Hylia; species Hylia prasina. Next base: position 414,881 of record VYXD01016010.1, read on the forward strand.
ACCTGATATGAACTATTCCCTTGCTAGGAACTCTACTCTAACAACCTCAGTTTGCTTACAGCTATGACAGACAGAAGTCATTTCTTTACCGTGGGCTGGGCATGATGTTCCCAACAATTCATGCAACTCCCACAGGACAGGAGAATGCATTTCCTTTGAGCCACAACCAAAAGCCTTTCCCAGAGTAGGCTTAGTAATGTTTAAAGGATTTGTTTAATTCTTTTCCCTTGAATAAATGAGCTTGAAGGGTTAGTCTTTCCTGTGAAGAAGATATAAAAAAAATTTAAAAATAAAAAGTGTAGTGCATTTTGGCAGATTATGTGGGTGGTATATGAATCAATAAAGCTTCCAGCTATGCAAAGCCTTTGGGTGCATTGCGATGTTTGTTTGTTTTTTATTTATTCCAAACACAACTAAATATGAATAGTTTGGTGGGTTTTTATATCTGCCAAGAAATGAGAATGTAACCCTCCCCCTATCCTTCCTTTCTTCCTCCCTGTTGGAAATGTACCCATACCAAACATTTATTTATTGCAAACATCCATAAGGAAAAGCCACTGATGATAACGGTGGAAAAAATATTCTTGAGAAGCTTCCCTAAATGTCTGCTCAGGCATGTGGATGGAATATGTTCTGGAGATTAGATATCTGTGTCCTTAGCTGAGTCTGATGCTGGGCTAAGGACAGTTTGGTGAAGGCAATGACAAAGTCAGTAGAGGCCTTAACTGATCCCCAGTAATGCAACACCTTCTGGGCTGCTGGTGTAATCCTGATTTTGGGTAATAAGACCTTGCCCATGCTTTAAATTGTCTGTGGCAGGAAGAAATTCAGGGTGGATTTTTCTCTTCGTTTTTTCCTAAGTTGTTAGTGTGTTTATTTGGACCTGAGCTGATTGCTGGCTCCAGCCTACATGGAGCTGTCCCAGTGCTTCTTCTTTGAGGTTTTAAGTTCATGAAAGGCACCAAAAAGCATATGTGCTGGCCAAAATCTGTCATGGGGAAAAAAAAAAAAAGATGTGCTAATAATTCCCACAAATTTTTCCAGGTCTCCTGTTGTCCATATTTGAAAACAAAAGCTCCAGGTAGAATAGAATAGAATAGAATAGAATAGAATAGAATAGAATAGAATAGAATAGAATAGAATAGAATAGAATAGAATAGAATAGAATAGAATAGAATAGAATAGAATAGAATAGAATAGAATAGAATAGAATAGAATAGAATAGAATAGAATAGAATAGAATAGAATAGAATAGAATAGAATAGAATAGAATAGAATAGAATAGAATAGAATAGAACAGAGCAGAACAGAACAGAACAGAACAGAACAGAACAGAACAGAACAGAACGGAACGGAATGGAACGGAACAGAATGGAACTGAACTGAAATGAACGGAAATGAAATGAACTGAAATGAACTATTTCAGTTGGAAGGGATCTACAACGATCTGGTCCAACTGCTGGACCAGCTCAAGGCTGGCCAAGATGTTGTTAAGGCACTGTCCAAATGTCTCTTAAATATTGACTGGCCTTGGACATCAACCCCCTCTCTAGAAAGCCTATTCCAGTGTCTGAGCAGCCTCTTGGCCATGAAAAAGCTCCCAGTGTCCAATCTAAACCTCTCCTGGAAGAGCTTTGAGCCATTCCTATGTGTCTTATCACTGCATACCACACAGCAAAGGTCATCTCTGACCTCTCCTCTTCCCCTCCTCAACAAGTTGTGGAGACCAAAGAGGGAAAGCTTTGCTTTCATATTTCGTAAGAATATGAACAGGACAAAAAACCATAATAGCCATTGCTTTCCAAGACTTTGCAAGGAACTTTTCATTCTGCGAGGACACATCTTTTCCATCCATGGAAAAGAATGCACACAGGACCCAGGCAGTAACAAAATGGTGGCTATCTCACCTAGGAAGGAGTTCAAGGCTTATGTCCATATCACTGACGAGCACTTGCATTTCAACAGCTTTCTAAAAAAGGCTGGACATGCTATTGTTGCAACATTAAGATTCTTTAAGGATCCCATCCTTCAACCAGAAATCGTCCATTTTCAATATTTTACATTTTTGTCCGCTCTGGGAATGCAAGATGTCTGGAGACAGAATAATGGACCATTTAGATTCAGAAAGAGATTTAGATTCAGAAAGCAAAGCAGACCTGTATAGTCCCTGATGTTCAGTTTGGGCAGCAGCCACTACTAAATTGACACGGCCCAAACTGAAAGGGCAGCTAATGGGACTGAAAACTGGACAAAATGGATGACATTTACTTTTTCTGCAATGACAGAAATTAGACTAATCATCATAATGGTCTCCTTTGATTTAAAATATCTAAGAGCTGCCTATAATTGGGAGATAATTGGAACTGCCCGATGGAAATTAGTCAATTTTATATGTAGAGGTCGATGATGAGAAGATTTGGAAATAAGACAACCCTTATGTGACATGAAGCAGCAGAGTCCTGGAGGGTTGAATGTCAAAGTGAGAATCATCAGAGTGAGACTGGAAATCTAGGATGTAGCTGTTGGTATCCAGGGTCACTTCCTGGATTTCCATCGAGTCAAAGGAGTTAGACAGCAAATTATGTCCAAAAACAGCTAAAACTGATCACATGACTTGCATTTTAGTAGTTTCACTTCCTGAGAATAAAAGCTGCATAAGGAAGATGACGGCAATGAGATCTTGGAAGTGATGGAAAGTGAACCACATTCCGTGTTCCTGGTTTTTTACTTGGATTTTTGAAGAATGCTACAGAAGCCTTACAACTTTTGGCTGTATGGTTGCAATAAATTGACATAAGACTGGATGGTTTAGTGGAAAAGAAATCTGGGATGCAGCCAGAAATTATGGATATTTGTTGGTGATAGTTTTTCCAGTTTATAAACATTGAGGTCTTTCTTGAAGAAAGTGTACACCTGGAGATAATATCAGCAAGGGTAGCTGGTGGGGAGTCAGCCTACAGTTTATGAGGTCAAATTTAGAAGGTTATATGAAGCACGGGTGGATACAGTTAGACTGTGTCAGCTGGCCTAGAATAGAATCATGAAATGGTTTGGGTTGGAAGGGGCCTAATAGATTATCCAGTTCCAGCCCCCTTCCATGGGCAAGGACACCTTCCACTATCCCAGGTTGCTCCAAGCCCCATCCAGCCTGCCCTTGGACACTTCCAAGGACAGATCAGCCACAGCTACTCTGGACAACCTGTATCAGGGACTCACCACCCTCACAGGGAAGAATTTATTTCTAATATCCAATTTCTATCTCCCTCTTGTCCTGTTACTACATTCCCTTGCTAAAAGTCCCTCTCTGGCTCTATTGGAGCCCTTCTAGGCTGGAAGACTTCAGAAAGCTGCTAAGGAATCCAGGAAGTCAAGAAATTGTAGCAGGATTCAATGGGTCAGCAAAGATGCAACATTTATATTATTTATGGTGTGCATTTTTACTTCCCCTTAATATTGGGAGAGAATCCTCATTTGCTTAGGAACTTCTGGAAGCTCAACTTTTAATTTTTTTGTCTTTGAGACACACAGATAATTTTCTGCAAACCTGATCCTAGGTGATTTGACAAACATCAAAAATTACAGAAACTGGACCTGCCACTACACCTGTTATTACCTACTACTACTTTTCTACCCAAGGTTATTGCATAACTGCTTCTATCCCATATTAGTTCATTTTTATGCCTTTTATTTCCATCTCTCCTCCTTCCTTCTCCTCTCCAGTAACCCTCACAATACCTTCTCCTGCTTTTGTCAGCACGGAGCAGTGCACTGTTATTAATGTCTCCTCTCATTCCCAGCCCTTTCTGCATCTCTTTCCCGTTGTTGCCTCCAGTGACATGCACTGATGATAATGGGATGCAGTGCCACTGGCATGCTACCCCAAAGCCCTGCAAGGACTAGTTCAGAGGTACAGAATTGCTTAAAAAGCCAGGAGCTTCTCTACCCAAGGGGAAGAAAAAGCGATTGCTTGCTGCGTCAGGAGCTGAATGCTCCTTGCCACTTCCTAGCAGAGCGGTTTAGAATCAAGCTCCACTGGATGATAATTGTTTTAACTACCATTGTGGTTCTCTCTTTTATCCAGGGGCATGGCTGGGGAGGATGGGTGAAGTTGTGCAACTGATGTCTGCCTAATTTGCAGGGTATTCCTAATTGGTTGGGATAGATCACCCTGCCCTCCCTTCTCTCCCCTCCCCCCACGGAAATGCAGTTTGAGCCTTCACTTTACAGCTTTTTCAAAGAAGTTTGTGCTTTCTTTACACACAGTCTGCATAAAAACAAAGTGGGCCAATGCAAACATCATCTGAACACAGGCAAGATTGGAAACAACTTCATTATTTATTTTTTTTTTACCAGGAAGGTTGTAAAAATCAATAAAGCACAATGATGTACACTTTTTATAATACAGAGCTTTACATGCAGCCCAGCTGACAAAGCCTTTACAGAGGGGTGATTACTGATAAGAATAGCCATTCAGCTTTTTTGAGTAGAAATGTGTTGTAATCAGATTCCCTACTTTAGATATTTACAAAGGCAGTTCAGGTAGCCTGTAAGCTCAATTAAAGAAAGGATGTGCTGTCTCTGAAGAACAAACCACAGCCCCTGAATGGTTTTCTGCACTGACTCTACTGGGATGATAGAAACTTCAGTGATCACAGAATCACAGAATGGTTTGGGTTGGAAGGGACCTTAAAGCTCATCCAGCTCCCCCCAGTGTCGTGGGCAGGGACACCTTCCACTGTCCCAGGGTGCTCCAAGCCCCACCTAGCCTGGTCTTGGACACTTCCAGGGATAGGAACACTGCGCTACTAGAGCTGGGAATCAGCTGGACCTGGTTGAAAGCCATCATGAGGGAACAGACTGGGAGCCACAGCTTTATATAGTTGGGAATATGTCCTGATGTGATCCAGAACCACGAATCTACAGCTTTTCCCTTTCAGCCTCTGTCTTAAATTACAACCGGACTTCCTTGGCACAGGGAATTGAAGGGTTTGACTCCTTCCTTTCCCTGTTTCTGGTGTTTGCCTCTGGAAGCCATCAATACGCTGATTCAACTGAGTTACTGGGCATTAATGAGGACAATAAATTTCCACACATTAGATCATTAATTGCATCAATAGATCTACTCTACCACTGAGACCAACAATTTTCACCCCATGGCCAACTTAACTTCTTTCCAATTTATTTAGTTTTATACAGAATTCTTAGTTGTTCATTAAGACATACTCAGACATGAGCTCTGAAAACCCCTAAAAAAGCATTTAAGGATTCAGTGCTTCCACTATCACTTTGGCTCTGTACCATTGTTGTACCAGTGAGAAGTCCTTTAGGACTGATAATCTATTCATTGTGTCCTGCAGCATCATTGCCTGCTTCTCTTAAGAGTCTAATCTAGTGGTGCTGTTGTCAATTAATGATGAACATTGTCTGCTGGTGCTTACAGAGTCACTCAGATTATGGATTTTGTTCCATTTCTTTCATATTTTCCAAAATGTAAGTATTTTTCTTGATTTTTTTTTTCCACTGGAAACATATACAACTCCTTATGCTGTGCTTGCAGAATTGTGGCTTAGATCTAAAATGAGACAGGCATCAGAGTTCACTTTTCCTGTAGACATCAGATTTTTCATCAAGTCAGTGATATAAAAAGACAAGTTCCTAGAGGAAGTCAGGAGTTTCCTTGTTAAATCATTATATGTAGACAAATTTTTATTTTGTCAAAATTAATTTTGTCAGGTAATGTATCCACCTGTTCTTACAGAAGCTGCAGAAGCAGTTTCTTGCATCAGGAAAAGAATTGCTGATCACCCACTTTGAAAGATCTTTTGGCTGGTGCTTGGGGCATTCATCTGTGATGTGGAAAAGTGCAGTAAAAATCCCTAGTCTGCATGAAAGACAGCACTAACCTGAATCTTAATCTCTCCCACCACAGCTATCCAGGTCTCACACTGTTCATACACTTTATTAGTTAGAAAATTAATGACTTTTTTCTAAAGGACTGATGCCAACTGTTCTAATAGCCTGAGGGATTTTATTTATTTTCCTCCAGGATCCTATCACAGTGTGATTTCTTCTCCAAGTTTTGGCAGGTAGGCAGGCAGCCAGAATAACCATGACTGATTCAGATGATAAAATAAATAAACCCTCATTTAGTCTGAGAGTCTTAACACTCTTTTTGTGCTGTCTGAGTCAAAATCTTGGTTTGTCGCTTTTGGTTTTAGTGGGGTATAGTAACCACACTCCAGGTTCTCATCTGAATTCTGCTCCTGAGGGCTTGGCTGGAGGAACAAGTAGCTGGTTGTCAATGCAGGCTGGAGTTTTGAGACATCTTTAGCTACCCTGTCATTCCTGTGCTGCCTGTTTAAGGCAGCTCAGCCTCCTGTGAGCATCACTGAGCTCACCTTACTTGGCAAGCTGCTCTTCTCTTCATGCAGAGAATGATTTAAGGCCACCTGCACCGAGAGAAGAAGATATACTACAACCAAAAAATAATAATAGAGAAGATTTAGGAAATCTTCTCTATTATTAATTAATTAATCTACATGCAAAGCTTAAAGCCCAGCCATGAGTCCTAGGTCAAGAAAATGCACTGTGATCTGTGTGATCCAAGGCTGCCAATGCAATGTCCTCACAAAATTCAGCAGAGCAGCCAATTCTTTGGTAGTAAACTCTGATCCAACTAAGTGGGAGTGCCTCATCCATCTGGATGTTTCTTTACAACTTAAAAAAAAAAAAAGAAAAAATAAGAAATGCATTTGGAGAAGAGTGGGGACTTGTGAGGGATCAGTTTAAAAGAAAGGATTAAAAGCACTCCATACAGCCCTGAGGGGAAGCAACAGTCTGCAGACATTGGAAGATTGGGGGCTCTACAGATTGAAAACAAACATGAAAAGTACTAGGAGAGGGTTAAGTTGGATCCCCTTTTCCCATGTGAAATTGTGGGTGAATTTCTAAATAAACTTGTTTTGAGGGTGAGCTGGTGAGCTATTTGCTTAGAATTGTGTTGTGAGCAACAGTGTGAGGGAATTTAAAAAATGTTAGGATGGTGCCTAGAAAAATAAGTGTGAATTGACTGTAGCATGTAACTCTATCCAGGCTTGGAGATAGTTTAGCATAATCAGCTTTTTCCATCCATAACACAGAGGATATTGTGCATTATTAAAAGCAGAAACTTCTGGTCACTTGACTGTTGGTGTCTTACAGCTGTAAGGATGTGAATGGTAGGTGTTAAAATCAGCCACAGGAGGGCTCTTGCATTATTTCCCTGCAAGCCTTTAGACATATTGAGGATAATAAAGGAGGAAACCTATTCAAGCAAGGATAGACAGAGGCTAAAAAGATCAAGTCAATCTGTGCTCGAGCTCCTGTCAGTGTGGACAGGAAAGGAACACTCTGATTCATGAAAAGTTCACTGTGCATTTCAGTTCATCTACTTGTAGAAAGAAAAGTGATTTTCCCTTCTGTGATTTTACCTGGATGTCATGCTCCTCCAGTAACAGGTTCAGTGTGTACAGTGGAGGTCTGGATATGAGGACTGAGACAAAGATGGGGTTTCCAAGGCAGTGCTAAGCATCTGCTCCAAATTTTCCAGACATCTAAATTTGGTACTGTTCCATCATTGCTAGAGCATTTTTTCTCATTTTTGCTTGTATTGCCTCCAGTGTGGCTTGAGGACCATCTGTCAGTGCTACAATGATTTCATAGAGCCATAGAGTGGTTTGGGTTTGAAAAGTCCTTAAAATTCATCTCAATCCAACCCCCTGCAATGGTGAGGGACAACTTCCACTATCCCAGGTTGCTCCAAGCCCCATCCAACACTTGGACACTTCCAGGGATGGGGCAGCCACAGCAACCTGTGCCAGGGCCTCCCCACCCTCACAGGGAAGAAGGGGCTCTCAATATTGTCAGACCAGTTGTAAAACAGGGCTTTTGTCAAAGAAACAAACATCCTCAGTGGAGCTGACTCAACTCATATCTGCTTTCTTCTTTCCCTCTGGATATTCTCTCTCACCCTGTGTTAGATTTACTGGTGCTGGGAGGACATTCCCACCAACTGAGTCCTGATCTCAGTTTTCCTCTTTGTCCAAGGGATACCCAGCCAACCTTTCCAAGTGTACAGACATGAGGCAACTTTATCTTCTTTTCTCTGAGGACATCCTTATTAGAATTTACTGCTCTTCCAGAAAGTCTGTTTCCTGTGGGCCCCTCTAAATCATTCATATCCATGTGCAGGGATCAAAATGATCCCTTCATACCCAAGGAAGAGTCGTTCTTGCTCTGTTTTGCTCATATGAAGCATTTGGGGATGGAGTGGGCATGGAGAGAATTGGTTTCCTCTTGCCCTGATCCAGGTGAAAGATTTGACACCCCTTTTTTAACACCTTCACAGTAGTGTTGGAAAATTAATTTCCAACTACAGCTCTGAATGAAACAGTGTTGAGAATTTACCTCTGATCTGTTTCTCCCTCGTCTGAAGAATTATTTCTTTTTCCACTAAGTGGAAAGAGATAACTCATCTAACATAAGAATTGTTGCTCTGGCAGTCAACATCCACCCACACCCATAAAATATCCTCTCTTTCTACTAATATGTAAGGAAATTCAAATAAATAAATAAATTGGAATTTAATTAAATTCTTCAAATATTGAAGAAAGAGATGAATAAATAAACAGATCAATAAATTCTTAGTTTTTAGTTGGGTGCCTCAATCTGTCCATGAAGTGAGCAAACCACCAAGACATGTTTTTATGGTTTGAGACAAAGGAGGAAAACACACTGTTTACACATGAAATTGTATTTTTTTTCATTTTCCAGAATTCCTGCCCTTGCTTATCTTGGCAAACATCTTCTATTGCAAAGCATGTTTTTGATAACATTTTTCCAAGGCAAAAGCATTTCATCAGATAATGCACGACCAGCTCTTTAAGATACAGTTTCTCTGACTGAATCCTTCCCAGAGCACTAAATGCCTTTTTTTTTCCTGGATTACCTACATTTTTAGAAGCATTTACCCCTTTGGTTGTTAAGATTCAAAGGAAAATCCATCCACAGGTGCCAATGTCAGGGATGTGAATCATGGGAGATGCTGTGCTGTTTGTACATCTGCACCTGGCCTGTTTTGAAAACCATCTCCACCACTGCTGCCTCTGGCATTTATCCCCTTTCCAGGCCCGTGATGGTTTTTTACAACCCCCCGAGGCCCAACATATCTGGCCATCAGGACAGCGAGTCACCAAGCGGCAATGAACAGCAACCATGTGCAGAGAATTCCTTCAGATGCTCTCCCCCCGCCTCCTCCCCGATGTCTCTGCTCCTGAATGTTTGCTCTTTCATACTTCACTGGAGAATTGTGTTATCTCCACGAGATGTGGCCGGGCTCAGCGCGGGAATGTCTGCGGCGGAACGTCGCCTTCCTCCCGTCGACACCACGCCGGGACAACGGCCAGGAATGGGGGCTCTTCTTGGCCACCAGAAAGGCAAACAAATAAATAAATAGAAGAAACAAGTAGAAAGAGGAGAGGTGGGGAAAGGAAAGTGGAAGAGAGAGAGAGAGAGAGAGGGGAAAAAAGNCGTCGACACCACGCCGGGACAACGGCCAGGAATGGGGGCTCTTCTTGGCCACCAGAAAGGCAAACAAATAAATAAAGAGAAGAAACAAGTAGAAAGAGGAGAGGTGGGGAAAGGAAAGTGGAAGAGAGAGAGAGAGAGAGAGAGGGGAAAAAAGACAGCGCTACTTCTTTTTCCCCCCGTTTCTTCTCCGAAGGAAGCAGCAGTGTCTCCTTGCAGAACGACAACCCTCAGGATACAGCAGTTGTCTTCAAATCTGTGACCATAAAAAATCATTATCTCTGTGAAATACAGCAATTTGGGAGATAATCAAACAGTGACCAGGGGGCAGAGCTGCCAATCTGAAGGATTATGCTCTGTGCATGCTTGATTCTGTCTGACCTTCCTCCGAGCCAGCTGTCAGCTTGGCGAAAACGCACACGGATCGACTCAGGGCACATTCATTAGACTGTCTTCGGTGAAGAAGTCATTTGCATAAAACCCCAGCTTTCTTAATTAGTACTTCATTTTTCCCTTGACTTATTTTGTGGCTAAGTTCACTTGCCTTTTTTTTTTTTTTTTTTTTTTTTTTTTCTTTTTTTTTTTTTTTCTCCTGCTTCCTGGTTCCCTCATTTAAAGACCTGTGCAGGGACCTTAAAACAGCGGTTTGTACCTNGCAGGAGGGAATATGACTTGCAAATTAACTCAGTGATAATTAGCCTATTAACATTTTCAGAGATGTAGGAGGTTTCCAAATGTTGGGAAAAAAAAAAAGAAGGGGAAAAAAAGTGTGTGGGGGAATACTGGCATTGAAATTTATTATCTAAATTTCTGGACTGGCAATATTGGAATGTTGGGAAAGAAAAACAGTCCATGTCGAAAAAATTTTCTCATTTTTTTACAGTGATGCATACTCTAACACATTCACTTAGGAAAATGATATTTCATCATTCCCATGGAAAACAAATGGATTTTTTCTGTGTTGTTAGAAAAATAATTTTTTTTTATTCTAGTACAAGTAGTGAACTGCTTGGATTAAGAAAAAGTTGACCACATACTGCAGTTTTACCTAGACTTCTCCTGTATACACCAATAATGATTTTCACATCCCTTAAAAGACTAAAATAAAATATTTGTAACAAAATAAATAGCAAATTGTTGTATGAGTTCAAAATATTCAGTTAAGATGCACTACATCTAACTGATTTAAGATTGTTCTGAGATTGCTGGGAACAAACAAGTCACAGGAATGATTGTCTTGTGTTACAAGGAGTGTTCAGAGGAAAGAGAGATGCCAAATTAGTGCAGACATTATCAAATTTGCTCTTCAGTTCAAAGTGGATGCTAATGATGCTTGTTCTCTGTTTGATATTCTGCTCCTGCCTGATGTAGGAAGGTGTTTCCGAGTGCTCCTAAGTTTAATCACAAACTAGTGCAACTTGCATTTCAGTACAGCTATCAGAACTTAATTATTGCACAAGGGGAGGGAAATCCTGAAGTCCAAGCAACACCCCTGTTACTCACTGAAAAATCATAAAACAACAGAGGTAATTGGAGCACACATCCTAGCACACTGCTTTTGTGACAGAATTCTGTTTGAAATTGTGAAAAAGGAGTAAAACCTGCTATCAGGTTTTGTAATTTCCTTCCCGTCATGGAAGAGAGGAAAATGTAACTGGGAACATCCTAATTTCAGACATATATTGCAGCACTCCTATGGTTTTTTAATTTAAAAATTTGGTTTTACAGCTCTTTTCCAATATAGGACTTGCACAGAGTTTCAAGACAGGAAAGGTAGCTGCTGTCAAGATATGGGACATCGCTAAATTTGAAGAATGAGGACCGGCCTTTGGAAGACAAAAATATTCAGGTTTTTATTAATAAAATGAGAAGTGCCAGGGCCTGTTCTCTGGTCCTCAGGGCGGGAGGCTCATACTGGTGTGTGTAATAGTCAATTGCCTCAGCCTCCAAAACAGCATGAATGAATCCAAACTGCCTAAAAGGAATTGTCCTTGGCCCACACCAAGGCCCCAGATATTCAGTGAAGTCATCTGGGGCAACACTGGCTGGCCTGGAACAAAACCACACTGAAAACTGTTCTGGATACAGAACAGTATGAACAGCCACAGTTTAGTGCCTGTGTCCACTTCCAGCAGTGCTTCATTTACTCAGGCAGCTGCACCCTCAGCTATTTCCATTTGGGAATTAAAACTGCTTCTGAGGTCCATTTCAGATTTTGTTCACTGGGGTGTTACAAGCAATATACTTAAATAAGTACTTTGAAAACCTATAGATGTGTATTTATAATATTACTAAAGAGGCAGATTAATGAAATATCCTGAAGACTGTGCGTGTAGACTTTTAATAGACAGAATGAACACAACATGTCAAGCTCTTGCTTTTCTGGGTTATAGATTGGCATAAATTAATTAACAGAAGTGAACTGCATCGAAATTTCAACTGTAATGGCCGGCACCAAAGGACTTCCACAGTGCTAAACACATTTTATTTCCTGTCTGATGTCTAATAAAAGTATTTTAAGTGCCCCAAGAGCAGCTGTAGTTATGGAAGTCAAATGCAAAGAGCACAGATGTCAATAGAAAGATTGTAAGGTTTACTCCAGCCTTTCTTGAACTTTCTACCAATTACATCTGGAAGTTTATGGGGACCTGTCAGGAAAAGTCTAATCTTCAAAGATTTTTATTGTTTATGTGTCGACTAAAGACAAGCTACTGAATACTAGAAACTGTCCAATAAAGCTGAATCAAAATAGAAAAAATCCAAAAATAAAAGTCTACACAGGTTCATTCTCATAGAAAAAGCATCTCATGGAGAAAAGTTGGATTTTAGAGCTGACCAATGTGCCATCCTGCTGTAAATTGCACTACACTTATCCTCAGTGAATGTGGGATATATTCAATATACTCTCAGCCTCACAGCATTCAAAATCTCTTGACTGTAGCCTTTGATGGACTCCTGTAACCTTCTGCTACTCTGGGAAAATTTACTAGATGGTGAAAGATAAAAATTGATTTCATTATTAGACCAAAAGATTCAGCAGTAATTCCCAATTTAGTTACTAGGGACAATCTAAAGTCTAGTCTAACCTTTCCATATTATTTTTATGCCTTCTCAGTGCCACCACACTCGGCAGATATTTTCATTCAGCTCTTAGGCACCAAACATCAATTCCAAGACTCTCAGCACAGACCTATAGGTCTTTCACTCATGTTATTCAGAGTTCTCTCCTTATTCTATTTCCCTCTAAATTAAAGCTGCAATTCAGAAAGGTCAAGTTCTCAGATGTAAATAAAATATTGTTCCTATGACACATTCATATAAGTCCAAGAGGAGTCATCAATCACTGCTGGTTGATTCAGTACAGTTACAGCAATTTTAGGTCCTTATAAAAGAATTCATTTTGTATTTCCAGTCTAGGCAAAGGTCATCATATCTAACTTTTCCAATACCAAAATTAGGCATTTAGTCTGAAGCAGTCAGCTATGTTCCTGCTGCCGTTGAAAGGAGACAGATATGAAATAACAAGAAACAAATAAAATCTAAATAAAGGAGGCACCAGTTCAGTGATGGGATGAATTGTTCTCCCTGGGATCGAGTCCCTCCTTGCTGACCATAAGAGACCCTCTTGACAGATATCTTAGTGAAGGAAAATTATTTCTAGAAAAGAACAGTTCAATGAGATGTGTTAAGGGTTTAACTGCTTGATTACATGGTACAGACAGCCTTAATTTCTTATTGTATAAATTTCAATGTAAGATAATGATAATAATAATAATAATAACTTTTTATCTCAGTATAGTTTGAGTTGGAAGGGACGTGTAAAGTAATTTAGTCCATCCCCTCTTCAATGAGCACAAACATCTTCAACTAGCAGCTGGTTTCTCAGAGCTCCATCCAACCTGACCTTGAATGTTCCCAGAGATGGACCCATTTTCAAGCCCATTTTCTGTCTTCTTGATTTTGCAATGAGTGGGGATTCGGTGATGTTTCTCAAGTCCACAAGTTCTTGGTGCCTGGAATACACAGAATACTCTACAGTACTTCCATTACTGCTTCTTTGTATGGCACATAATGATCTTGTCGTGCATTATCCCAAGGCTCTGAAATCTTTGGGACAAAAGGAATCTCAATTCCAGACAGAGACTTAAAGAAACAATGTTCAAAATTTCCATGGCTTACACCAGGGAGAAAACATCTTCCAGTGCTACATGGAGGTCTCTGTGTGGAGCAGGATAGCTGAATCAGAACGCTTCTGTTTCAGAAGGCATTTTTTTTGTCCAGTATTAACATGTCCAGTTTTAAATGAGGTTTCCACTCTTCACACAGAAAAGAAACCCCAAAATCCATAATAAAACCCATAAGGCTGAATGGTAAACTCTAATATAATAAAGACATGCCAAGAGCTCCTGGAAAGGAGATGAGGATACGTGCCCAATCTTGAATGTATTTCTCCCTTCAATCTCCAATTTGATGACTAAATACCAAACCAGGATTTGTTTCTTGAGATGTATAGGAATAATAAAAAAATTAATAGAATCATGGAACTATTTATGTTGGAAAAGTCCTCTAATATCTTAGTCCAAGCATTAACCCAGCACTACCAAGACCATCACTAAACTGTGTCCCCAAGTGCCACACCCACATGGCTTTTGAACTCTTCCAGGGATGGTGATTCCACCACTTCCCTAGGCAGCTTATTCCAACTCATGACAGACCTTTGAAAGAAAAAATTCTTAATATTCAATCTATGTCCCTCCTTGTGCAACTTGAGGCTATTTCCTCGGTTCCTATTCTTTTTTCCTTGGGAGCAGAGTCCGAACCTCCCTGGCTGTCCCCTCCTGTCAGGGAGTTGTGCAGAGCCACAAGGTCCCCCCTGAGCCTCCTTTTCCCCAGGCTGAGCCCCTTCCCCAGCTCCCCCAGCTGCTCCTCCTCAGACCTGTGCTCTCATCCTTTCACCACGTTCATTGCCTTCCTTTGGACATTTATGTGTCCAAATAATGCGTAAATTAAAAATATGTAAATGCTTTTAAAATGTTCTGTTGTCTTCTTAGTGGACCTAAGGAACACTTTATTCAATCAAGACACCGCCCTGGTAAAGTTGCAATTTCTCATCCTTCAGCTTTTTACAGTATGTCTTTTAATTGATACTTTAATTTTTCCTTGAATTGATGCATTTTTTCATTTTCTTTGACATTTCTTCTTTTCTTTCTTTTTCTTTAACTACTAAAATTTAACCTAAATTTCCCTGCCAAAGCTTAAATCCATTACATCTTGGTCTGTACTAGGTGACTAATGAGAATAATTATCAAACTATTTTTCAATGTGAATTATCTACTCAGGCTAAAATAAACCCACCAATCTCATTTTCAGTGAAAATCCCGAGCCTGGCCAACAATTGCAATCCATGAAGTGAAATACCAGGGTTTTATTTACTAAGTCTTCAGTCTATTCACTGGTTTTTATTGGCATTGAAATAACATTTGGGTAAGATTATATTGCATATCTCTTTTTTTTTTTTTTTTCCCTAAGTATGGCTGTTTAAAAGCCCATAATTAAAAAGCCTCTGTTAATACTCTGATATTGCCACCAGGATTGGAAAGAGATTAGTAGTAGCATTCTCAAGCATGTGCATACTATTGAACACACACTCACTGGAATGCTCCTTTCCAGGGAAAAGAAAAAAAATAGGATTCTTTCCAAGATGCTCCAAGCATCAGCCAAAGCACTGGATCTTTGTGCTTCCTTGGCACAGAGAATCTCTCAGCTGGTGTAAAACTGGTGTACCTGGTTGTTGTGTCGGCCTTTCCCTTAAGATAGCTTAAAAATCAGCTGCTCTGATATGATAGGATAGGATATGATAGGATAGGATATGATTGGAAAGGATATGATTGGATAGGATATGATTCCTGGAACCATTGGCAACCTTTTAGAACATGGCACTTCCCCACTGCTCTGGGTTACTCTGTGCAAGGGCTGAAAAAGGCAGGGATTGATGTGTTGCATTAGGATATAAATTTTGCTGTGATGGAGAATAAATATGCACAATTAAAAAAACTATATGCAATACTGTTGTATCACCATACATATCTTCCACAGTAAGTCAAATGTTCCTGGAGAGGAGAGAGAAACAGGCTCAAATACCACCAGGGATGAAAAATGGGAAAGAAAACCTCTGGGTGTGAAAATTGCAGAATTATTCCCTTACAGCTGCCTTGCTTCCATTGGCCCAAACACTTTTATCTTGCATGACAAGGGCTGAACAGATAAAACAGGCTGGAGTGGAATTCATTGCCCAGCACCAAGAAGGGTCTGGAGTCAAGGTGGGGATGCTGAGGAGCAAGGAGGATCCTTCTTGCCAGTGCCACAGGAATTCTATTTCATTTTGTCATTCCTTGAGTGTGCTGAAGTGCTGGTGCTGGACAAGATCACGCCTCTGTTGTGTCTGAGCATGTGTTTGCACCATCTCTGTCTTGAAATATTCCAGAGCTCAGCTGGAACTTTGGGACTACAAATAACTCTGGAAAGTACCGCAAGAATCTGTGGCTGCCCCAACCCTGGAAGTGTCCAAGGCCAGGATGGATGGGCCTTGGAGCAACCTGGGATAGTGGAAGATGTACCTGCCCATGGCAGGGGCTGGAATTGGATGAGCTTTAAGGTCCTTTTCAACCCAAATCTTTCTAGGATTCGATGACTTTATGACTATGTTTATTCCAATATCCTGATTTTATTATTTTTTAACTTCTTTTTTCTTTTTTTAGCAAAATAAACTGAAATCAAAATATCAATTCTGAGTATTTTAAAACCTATAATTTGACTGATCTTTATTATGGAGTGTCTTGTTTTATTTTCTCTTAATTTTATAGAGAAAAAAAATGTTTAAATCCTACACCTTAACATTATCATGATAAATTTGACATTTTTGGTATTTTAATTAAATTTTTTTAAAATAAAACCTTGTTCTGGTGAAGCAGACATCCTTTCAAAATTGTAAAATTAAAGGAGAGCAAAAGCATATATCTTTCCCACTTATACTGCCAGTTCTGCTGCTGCATTTACAAAAGGCATTATTACAGAAATGGGAAAGCTTTGAGCATAGCAGGAGACTTCAGAGAGATTTTATAACGTTCAGGACCTGGATAATGACAAGTTTAAACACATGTAGTGTCCAAACTGAATTAATTGTTAAAAGAACAGAAAAATGCACAGAAAAAGAGAAGCAGCTCTCAGAAAGAGTTTTCATTTATACAGCGATTTCTGAGTTCACTGGATTGTTTGATGCAGAAGGACGTCTTCAGTAGCAGCATAAAACTGCTTTTCCATGGGTTAAAAAATACACCAAATATAATCTAAAAGTAACAGACATGCTTTAATTTCAGTTCCAAGATAAAAATAAAAGCAATTAATACAAGTTTTTGTCACCTCAATGTAAATGAGAAAGACCCCCGAGAGCTCAACAGAATTATTCCAGATTTTCACTGATATAAATCAAACCAGGATTTCGCTCATCTTACTTGAACAGAATTAAAATGCAACTTCAAATGACTTCGTTGCCCAGATATATTTATCAACACTGGGTGTCATCTCATCTACAGGGCTCAGTAACAAAAGGTTTGTATCAAGTTCAGAACTTCCCTGCATGAAGGGCTGTCCTTACCATTAAAAAAGGCCAGATCCTGCCCTATTTCCAGTGCGAATAAATGAGCCAGATAAAAATCAGGGGTAAGGAAATGATATTGTCCCCTTTTTTTAAAGATCATGGAATGAAGAACACAACAATTAAATGTTGCAGCCAAGGTCACATTGTGATTTGCAATCCATGGCAAATTGAGGTTTTGAACCCATATTTCAAGCTTCATATCAAAATAAACAATTTTATTATTATTACTATTATTTTTACAGCATAAAACATTTGTGTTGGAGATTTTTTGTGGTTAGCATACAATGTGGCAAATGCAATTTTAAAAATTATATAGCTCAACAATTTTCTGCTTCCTGAATGTATTCTGGTTTGTTTGGTTTTTTTCATTCAGATTGATCATGTTTTATTTTTCTTTCTTCTTCTTTTGGGGGAGGGGTTTTTTTTTGCTTAGGCATCAAATTGCAATCTTACATAAGTCCAAATAAAATAAAATAAAATAAAACAAAATAAAATCGCTACCTAAATACCATTACCTGGAATTTTGAAACATTAAGACTTCAAAAGGGTTAATTAATTACATTAGCTGTGTCATTATCCTGACAACATTCTGCCTCAGGGCATATAGATCTATTCAGCTGCTGAGTTTGAAAGAGCTGTGTCCTTCTCTCACAGAAGAAAATTCATCAGACTTTAAAAACATAGTCATTAGCAGAACATATTGTTTTCTTGCCACCAGATTGAGGAACATCAGATGGAATAATCAAAACAAATATTAAATAAATATTTCTCTTTTTTATAAAACATGGAACCCAGAATTCATCACAAGTCAGAATAGATTTTTTTTCTGTAGTTGAAACTGCTAAATATTTACTGATTGTGGAGAGCCGAGCTAGCCACAGTATCACATATTTGTAGTCAAAAATGGGTGTAAAGTGCTCCTGTATTAGCATGAAAAAAATGATGTTATCACTTTTAACAGGTGTAAATAACTGTACACAGTACAACCTGTATAAATAAAGAAAAATTGGTAAAATAAGGAAAGGACAACAAAGATGCTTAAAGGTATGAAGCAGGTTCCATGTAAAGGGATATAAACTGAAATAAATCTATACAGCCTGGAGAGACTAATTGTTTCAGGATGGGTCAGAAGTCTATGAAATCATGACAATCATGGAGGAGGCAAAGAAAGAACAATTACTTGCTATTCCTTGTAATACAAAATCTAGTAGGTATCAAATAAAGTTATCTGAAGGTGGGCTCAAAATGATTAAAGGAAAGTACTTTTTCACACAGCACAAAATTAAACTATGAAACTCATTGCCACGGGACGTTGGGATGTTGTGAATGTCATAAGTTTTCATGGGTTCAAAAAGCAATTAGATACAAACATGGAAGGAAAATCCTTCATAGACTACGAGAGACAAAGGAATAACCCCCAGGTCAGGAAATTGCATAGCCACAGATTGCAGAAGGCTGGAAAGCTCAAATGTGGGAACATCAATGCATATTTTTCCTTTTTATGCTCCTTCCTAACAATCAGTCAGAACTGGCCATTGCTGGAGACCAAAAAGCTGTCTCTACAGTCTGCACTCTTACCAAATACATCTTCTTTTACAAGCCAGTTGAGAATTAGGCTAAAAATATTAGCCCTAGAGTCAGAGAAAATAGTTTTTAATTACAAACATATCCTATGGTTTCGTGTGGTGCTAGCACAGACCCCTGTGGATTCATCCTTTTTGCAGCACTAGACAGGGACACATGACGAGAAGCACATCACATGCTCAAAAACAAACAAAACCCAAACCCCTGTCAGAACTTGAAACTGCAGCCACCAGTGCTGGTTCTGTTGGGAAGTCTAATCTGTGTCACACCACAGAATCCTAGGTTGGGTAAGGTTGGAAGGGACCACAGGGGCTCATCTGCTCCAACCTCCCTGCTCAAGCAGGGCCATCCCAGAGCACAGGGCACAGGAGTGTGTCCAGACAGTTCTGGAATATCTCCAGTGAGGGAGACTCCACAGCCTCTCTGGTCTCTGTTCAGTGCTCGGTCACTGCACAGGAAAGAAGTTCTGCCTCCTGTCCCCGTGGAACTTGCTGGGATCAGTCCCTGCCCGTGGCTCTGGTGCCATTGCTGAGCCCCTGGAGCAGAGCCTGGGCCCTGCTCTGACCCTCCCTGCACACAGGGACACCCAGGGCTGAGGGCCCCTCTCAGCTGGGGATCCTCTCGGGGCTGAACAGCCCCAGCTCCCTCAGCCTTTCCTGGGCAGGGAGATGCTCCAGGCCCCTCATCATCTTTGTCACCCTCTGCTGATCCCATATCTCTCTTGTACTTGGGAGCCCAGAACTGGACACAGAACCCCAGAAATGCTTCAGCAAGGCTGGGCAGGGGGGCAGGATCACCTTCCTTCATCTGCTGGAAATGTTCTTTCTAACATAACCCAGAAAAACCAAAACGAACGTTGTGTATCAGCTGTGGTGTGAACTATCACTATGCATTTCTTATAAATCCTTCTTAAACAAAAGAACAAACAAACAAACAAAAACAAACAAAACCCAAACCAAAACAATAATCCCCCCCCAAATTACAACCCAACCAAAAAACAACCAAAAAAACAAACAAAAAAAAAACATAAAAAAACCAAAACAACAAAACCCCAAACCAAAACAAAATCAAAAGAAAAGAAAAAAAGACAAAACCAAAAACAAAACCTAAAAGCAAACCAACAAAAATAAAGGGCCATTTATGAGATGTCAGGGGCCTAAAACAGATCCATGGTTTTAAAAAATAATTAAAATTACCTTTGTTTTGGTTTGAACTGAACAAAAACTGCCCAGTTATAAGCAGTTGCACCCTGGTGCTGTTGATGACTTCTTGAACTCTGGAAATAAATCAATAATATATAAATCAATCAAATCTAAGTAACATTTATGGTATTGGCAAAAGACACAGTCTTGACACCAGGGCCACTCCCTGACAAAGTTCACAACCCTATAAACTGACACAGAAAGTGCTCACAATTTTTGTAAGAGTATCAAACCAGATGCATTTTCCCAAATATTATGCAGTCAACTTTAAATGTGGGAATAGCTCCCTCTCAATTGGCAGAAATTATACTATAAAAGCTGAACATATGTACCAGATTTTCTGGTTTTCCTTTTTATTATTGTTTAGAGATCTAAATATAAACTCTGATATTCCAGTGCTGTAAACTCTATCACAAGATCTAGAAATCTAGAAATCATAAGATTTCTGTAGGAGAAAAATTTTGAAGATAAAAAGATTAAACTCAACAACAAATCTACTTTAAAAATCTATTAAAAAGGGAAAATAAATGATTGGTCTCATAAACAGT
Organism: Hylia prasina; assembly: GCA_013397195.1. Taxonomy (NCBI): domain Eukaryota; kingdom Metazoa; phylum Chordata; class Aves; order Passeriformes; family Sylviidae; genus Hylia; species Hylia prasina. The sequence continues at coordinate 435,436 of VYXD01016010.1, forward strand.
GACTTTTGGATTGCTGGTTGATAAAAAAGGAATTGAGGAGGATCCACCACCATCACATGGAAATTGATGTATCATAAATAACCATTAAGGTTGATTAAGCAAATCTATAGACCTGCAGAATAAAATACACCAAGAGTTTTTACATCTCTGTTCTCATACAGGCAACCTCCACATGATCCCAGACATGAGATCTGAAAAATCTCTGTTTTCTAGTTCTGTTGTCTCCTGATTCCTCCTAAAAAAATCTTTTGTTGAAAAGCTTTTTCTTTTTAATTTATCATTGAAAATCAAAGTCATGACACGAGTCAAAACCTCTGAATCCACCTTAAGCTGTCAGTGAGGGAATTTGCTGCTCCAGCCCATCCCTTCATACTTGAATTATGCAGCCTGAGTTGATTTACAAAGGTCTTTTGGTCACTGACAGGCGCTGGAGGCTCAGTTCAGGTGTCTCATGGATGCACCAAGTGTAATTTGAGAAGCCAAAGGTATCCTGCACATCTGCAGGGGCCAGTTAGATCTAACTCAGCACTTCTGGGGGATGTTACCACCTCTGGATTGTTGCTTGTGAGTCTCTCCATATCAAATGGCACTGTAATCTGAACCGAGTGCTTTGAGAGATTTACAGACAAATGCCTAATTCTCCTTGATAGTCAAAAAGGTACCAGGAGCCCAGATGGCCTGATTTTATTTATTAATTTATTTATTTATCTAGTTATCTAGTTATCTATTTGTTTGTCTTTCCTTCTTTTTGTGGTTTTAGTACGGTGCTGGTGCATCCTCTGTGAATATTTTTGCCACTCAAGTAAAACACACCCAGCAGAGTTCAAGAAGCCTTTGGACAATGCTGTCAGGCACACAGTGAGGTTCTTCGTGTGCCCTATGCAAGGACAGGAGTTTGTCTCTATGATGCCTGTGGGTCCATTCCAGCTCAGGATATTCTGTGATCCTACGTGAAATAAAGCTACCTCAATGTGGAGGATCTCTAGATCCATCTCTAGATGGAGACCTTCAACATTGTCTCCCTGTCAAACTCCTACCTTCTCAAAATGGAAGTGCAGTATATTCCATCCCACTAGACAGACCTGTCCAGCTAATTTTATGGAGGTCTTCATCTTCTGCTCCCTGAAAGGAGGTTGGAACCCTGTGGGGGTCAATCTCTTCTCTCAGGTAGCAAGTGATAGGACAAGAGGAAAATGCCTCAAGTTGCACCAGGAGAGGTTCACATTGGCTATCAAGCAAAATTCCTTCACTGAAGGGGCAGTCAGGCCTTGGAAAAGGCTGTCCAGGAGAGTGGTGGAATCACCATCCCTGGAAGGATTCACAAGATGTGTAGATATGGAACATCTTCATAGGCGCAAAATCACTTCTATGTTAGTGACTAACCTATAACACATAACTATTTTCATTCTCAAGTTTTTAGGGACAACCAAATAGTTGCACAGTATATTTACTAGGTCTCATAGAATCCTGGAGTCTCAGAATGGTTTGGGTCGGAAGAGACTGAAGATTCCAATCCACTGTCATGGGCAAGGACACCTTCCACTAGACCAAGTTGTTCCATGCCCTGCTCAGCCTGGCCCATGTGGAAATCCACAAAGGTCGAATAATATTTAGAATCTGTGGGCTTGGTGGCTTACAGATCTGACAACAGAAAATTACTGGTTATTTCCTATAGTAAATAATGTGTGAATTTAACTGCTATATTTAGAAAATTAATAACTTGCTCTACTTTATAATATTTTGTGGGGAACGGGAAGATATGCCTGACTGTCATTCTTTTTCTTTCCTCCTCTTACTGCTTTTCCTCTGGTAATATATTGAGGGGAAAAAAATGAAGTATTAAGCAGAAATATTCTAGAATGGCTTTCTGTTTCACCAGGGGATGACAGATGAAGTGGAGAAGATACCTGTTGGATTTACGGAGCCAATCCATCAGCCCCTGCTTGACCCACAGCTGTCATCTCCCTAACAATTAATATTTACCACTTGTAAATGCCTTCAGCCAGGGAGGGTTGGGAGGAGAGCAGAGGTAAGGCAGGGAAAAACCTTAAAGGGAGGTTTTGTGAGGAATTGCAGGGAACACAGTACATCATGAGGTAATTACAGCCTGGCCTGTCCAAGTGTTACTCTGCAATGGTGAATTATAGGCATGAGGCTGCAGCACTTCACTTTCTTACTTGTAACTAAATCAGAATCCTTTTAAGTTTTAATTAATCTGCTTAGCTTTAGTTGTGAGGGAGCAAGGGAGTGGGGAAGGAAGGCAGATTAACCCTTCAATTGACAAGTACTTTCACAGTGTCTCCTCTTGGGCTATTTTCCCCTTAAGCACCTGAGGGAGACAGCATTATCAGTCTGACGTGGGGGCCCATTAGGCTGTGATTTTTTAATTTTTTTTTTTTAATTTGCTAGTGTCTGGTTAGTTCTCTCTATTTCATTATCAAAAACCAATTAATTTTCTGTAAAAGCATCAAATTAATTACAAAATACTATGGAAATATAAAGAATGGAGGAATTTCCCTCTTCTCTCCTCCTACCCTTGCCTCATTATGGGAAATATGTTGGGCCCCTTGGCAGCAAAGCCCTATTAAAGAGCTAAGACTGTCTAGCTCCTCATTTAAAATTCTGTTGGCGGTGTCAGGAGGCCTGTGTGATGGGGGTAAGTCCATTTCCACCCACAGAGATCATTTTCCAATTCCCTAGCACAGAAAAATACAGTCATAGAATCATTAGAAGTGGGGCTGGAAGAAACCTCAGGAGGAAACCCAGTCTATGTCCCCTACCTGTTCACCAAAGCTTCCAGGCATGGACACACTACAGCTTTTCCAGGTGCTCTGGTTTTGCAATGGTCCATTTCATTAGAGAGATGTCCCTACTGAAGTTTTTGTTCAGAATTATTTCTCCCATTTTCACTCAATAAAGTCAATGCTTTTATTTCTGATTTCTGGGTGTTTGAATACAGTAATTACGTCTTCATTAGTCTTTTCTTCAGACAATTTTGTCCTTGTTCTTTCTGCCTTTTCTTTGTAGGCATCACTCACTGGGGCTCTCCTCTGAGGGGTTAAAGTGACGACAGGAGGACTGGAACTCATCTACAACTTGACTGCCCCTAAATGCAGACTTATGATTCAGATGCTTCATCAGCGTTTGGTGCTATTGGGATATTCTTACCTGTGTTCCAGCTGCCAGATGTCCTTAGGCCCTGTTTCATGGCCATTATCCTCATCTAAAATGCCAGTAGATGCCAATGATCAGACAAGAGGGTTGTGCCCCTCGTAGATGTCTACAGACATTCACAACACTCAGTGGAAATCCCACCAGTGCAATATTTTTGGTCCACAAGCAGAAATTCAGTTGTCCAAACTAAAGAGTTCACTTAGGAGTAAGTTGAACCACTTTCTGGTCATTTTTGGTGCAAATATTAATGAGATCTCCGTGGCTATAGTGGAAGATTAGACAGCTGGTACTTATATAAGGGACTACAGAGAAACACAGAGTTCTATGTGTCCCTGTCCATGGCAGGGGGTTGGAACTAGATAAGCTCTAAGGTCCTTTCCATGCCAATCCATTGTATGATTTTATGATTCTGTGGATCAGTGTATAGTTCTGACTCCTAACATAATTCAGGCAGTAGTACATACGTAGTACATATATAGTACAAATGTAGTAGGTCACAGACACTGAGATGTGAGGAAAAGAGCACCACATTTGGAAGTTTTTCACAAAATGGAGATTCCTGAGTCTGTAATTCTGAAAATTTTAGAACCTTTGTGTTTTCAATCTTGCTTGGAGAAGATTGACACTGAATGCCTCTGAGCTCTCATTGAGGATCTTTACTAAGGATGAGGGGATAGAATTGTCTACACAGGAATTGTTAAATGTGAGTATAATCTCCCCATTATACCCTCTCAATGCTGTATCTGCAGCAGAGATGAATTCAGGTCATGCCAGAGTAGACACAACTCTGTTTTCTGATTTGGATCTACATCAAATAACTTTGGTTGTATGCTAGGCTAACATAGGCATCTGGATTTAGATCCAGATGTGCTTTGCTGGATTTCATCCCTTCTGACAAAAACTATTCAAAAGTGGTGCAATGTCTGTGACTGGGTGAATGGTGGAACAGAGATATCTGTGTGGGGTGAAATATGTGTTTGCATATATTTAGAAATAAAAGCAGATTTGCCATTTTGATTATCCCTAAATGCTGTACTCGTGATCACCATAATTAGTACAAAAGGTTCACTGTATTACAGTTAAACTTGCATTTATATTGACCAAATTATGTTGACTTCATTCTTAAACTCCTTCGATTTTGCCTTTTATGTAGCAAAGGTGCAAAGTGCTGAATGAAGAATGCTCATTGCCAAAAAAAAACCATTTCTCTGATGCCAGAGCCCATTATCTCAAGGCAGTCTCAACTTTCCAGTAGCATAGCAGCCCTATCACATGTTATTCTTGCTCTGAATGCTCCTTGTAGGCCACAATTTAAGCAACAGGAGTATGTGGATCCCTCAAGCCCTAAAGCAAAACCAGCTCCATTTGGCAGCTGATAAATTCCCCTTCAGGCTGTCAGAGCATGAGCAGCTCAAACACTCAGAGGGCTGCAGGAAAAACTCATTGTTGCCTCTGTAAGACTTGGGTTTCTCATAGGGAAAGTGAAGTGAAGATTTAAAAGCCCTGGAGATCTGAATTTCCTGATCCTGCTTCTACTCAAATGGTGAGGATTACCAAAAAGGTCACTCCTACGAGTGGTATTTATCCACTGTGTCTTTCCCCAGGACAGGAACAATAATGGTCAATCAAGACTTGCAGGCAAAGCAAAACAGGGACTCCTGGCCATTTTCTGGCCATTGCCAGACTGCTGTATTCTTTTCAATGAGGATATAAATGTGGGATAATGGAATGATGCTGTCACTGGTCTTGGTCTGGTCCATAACCCACTCCCTTGACCACTGCCCCTACAGATTCCTGTGTTACAGCAGAGCTGAGGAAATCTTCACTGGTATTCAAGGTACCTGATAAATGTGGAGAAAATTATGTTAATTTCGACTAAACACAGGAAAATATAACTTTGGAAGAAGGCAAGCAAAGAAAAGAAGATGAAAGAAAGTTGCAACCTGCCTGTTGAGTAGTCAAAGGAATTTACTGCCACAAAGAGTTTTAATCTGTTGTCTCTCTATTCTGGTGAACTGTGAAGTTTCCTTTAAGCTGCACCATTTTGTGCAAAGGCCCTATGTAAAGCCAAGTGCAAGTTAGTGACAAGCTTGTTTAATGGCAAAAAAGTCATCTCACCTTTATTAAGAGAAAATAAAATTGACAATAATGTGTAAGTTAGCTATATTCCCTAATTAATAGACAGCAGGAAGAAACAGGTGCTTTTAGAGTTCAGATTCTCTGAGATATTTTAGATGTTTGCTTGGAGAAAGGTGAGTTAAATCTCTGAAGAATCTTTTCAGCACCACTGATCCTAAAAGGAACCCAGGGTGTGTAGCTCAGATGGATGTCAGTGTATCAGACAGACAAAGTTATATGAGACCAAACCATGTCTAAAAATACAATCATGTCTATTCCAGTGCCACCTGATTTCACCACTATAACAGGTACAGAAATTAAAGCATACCAATCTACATTTAAAAATTCAAAAGCATTCAAAAATGCTTCAGAAAATATCGGCCAATGAGAAATAAATAACTGGAAGTAGAAATATCAATAAATACAAACTCTACCCATTTATGACCTAGGGAAGTCTCAATCTTCAGTTTCTGCAGCTCCACTCACTCCACTGAGCTGGGCAGATTTATACTAGTTACAGATTAGGATCAAAATATAACCCTAACATCTTTAAATGCTTTAATTATTTATCCAAGGCTGTTTTGACTTGCCCTCTGCAGTTGGCTGTGAGTCAGAGGAAGCTCTAAGTAGTATATTAGCAATTATTAGCTGGCTTAAGCTTTCACTGCATATTAGGAATCAAATCAGACAGTTTTATTCTTTTAATTATTATTTTTTAGAGAATGGAACAAAATGTCTAATTTAGCTGTGTAAAATAAAAGGCTAAAATAGTGCTTTGGGCAAAAATGTCCCATTTAAATGCCTGCCAGAATTTGGGGAGGGAAAAAAAAGTAAAAGAAAAAGCATGGAGAAGCATTTCCAGCTTCAAAGAACTGCATAAACATTGGCTGATGGTTCCTTCATCATTCTTTGCTCCTATTTGACAATGGAAAGTCATATTCTCCAGGGTGTGGTGTCAAAAGCAGCTTTATCAAGATATCCACTGAACTTTTGCCTTACATTTTCCTTGAATCACAGAATGGTTTGGGTTGGAAGGGACCTTAAAGATAATTTAGTTCCAACCCTCCTGCCACTGAGGGTCTCCTGGCCTGCTGAGAAAATTACTGTAGTGAAACAATTTAGTTAATGGTCTTCAAATATTAATAAACTTCAACAATGTCAAATATTTGAATTTTGGCCACTAACCCATGTCCTCAAGTGCAACATCCTCACGTATTTTAAATTCCTACAGGGGTGGTGACTCCACTACTTCCATGAGTACCCTGTGCCAGGGTTTGACAACCCTTTGAGTGAAGAAATTTTCCTTAATATCCAATCTAAACCTCCCCTGGTGTAACTTGAGGCCATTTCCTCTTACCTTGTCATTTGTTACCTGGGAGAAATGTCTCAGAAACCCTGCCCACACTGGCTAAGGAGATTCAAGTGGTTTTTGGAACTTGTGTTAAATTCTCAGCTCTGAAATGCAGTGGAAGAGGTCAGCATGTGTCACAATAGGACACGGAATGAAGGCACAGCACACAAAGTGAGCTTCAAAGGCAGGAAAGAGAAAGATTATTTACAACTAGGGTTTTTATAGTTTTCCAGGGATTGTCTCTGGATTAGAGGGAGAAGTTGCCACCTCTCCATCCACACTGGCAGAGACAAAAGTCCATCAAAGGTCTCTCCTTGAGAGAGGAATGTAAACAGATTTTGTTTTTCCTACAAAGTCCTTGAAAGACTCCACTTCCACATGTAAACATTCAAAAAGTTTTAGAAAAGTCAGAAAACTCCAGAGATTCTCAGAAGGCTTTAAAAATTCTCAGAAGGCTGTAGAAATTCAGGGTGACAAGCATGTTCAGACACAATGGTTCGGACATAAGAGGGACCTTAATTGAGCCTGTTCTGTGGGACATTCTGCAGTGAGTTGAGGAACAGCTGCATGTGGAGGAAAGAAAAACAAAGCTCTCCCTCCACAGGCCTCTCTAAAGAGATTGACTCATATCCCTGGGGTTGGTTTCTTCAGGCACCTGTACACAGACAGGCAAGGTCATTAGCATCTTAGATCAGCCTGATCTGTATTTTCCATGGGCATATTTTCAAAACAAAAGAGTTTTTTTAATGAAACCAACTGATGTACAGACAAGAAAAGCAGCATATTTGGTATTTGAGAAAGCAAGATATATTGATGTTTTGAGATTTACAAATGGCACTAAGATACAACAAGATGACTAAAACAGGAAGCTAAAAGTAGGAACATTTTCCTCTTGGTGTGACCTATCAGGGCATAATAATATTGCAGAAATAAATGCTGATATCTTGATGTTTCCAAAAGCTGAATTCAAAGTGAGACCAGCAAAGGCCAGGAAACAACACAGAAATGGTGGACTAGATGGTCATTGCAGGTCCATTCCAATTGGACTGTTCTGCTATATTCTATTCTATTCTATTCTATTCTATTCTATTCTATTCTATTCTATTCTATTCTATTCTATTCTATTCTATTCTATTCCATTCCATTCCATTCCATTCCATTCCATTCCATTCCATTCCATTCCATTCCATTCCATTCCATTCCATTCCATTCCATTCCATTCTTATAGAAAATGAATAAACCTCTTAGCCACTAGATCTTTATTTTAGTACATGAATGTGGCCTGTAACACAGACTATTCCACAGTTTCTGTCTCCCATTTACTGCAATTTATTTCAGGGGTGTTCTGGCACCCTTCTGTGGAAAATAGTTAATGGAATCCTTAAACTGAAATCAGTAGGACAATTCAATATACACAAACGTCAAAAGACATGCTTTTTCTTCTGATTCACTTTTCATAAAAGATGAAATTAAGTTTGAACCAAGAAGAACAAGGAAGCAGCCTCTCTTGGCACCAGTAATTACAACCTGGGATGGCCCCAAAAGTCCTTTCTTTGTTTTGAACCACTCTGACAAATGGTGCAAGTAACAGAAGTGGAAAAGACAGAGCACTTGGCAAAAGGCTGCAAAATGGCAAAATCACTGGAAGTGTGTTATAAAGCATGCAAGAAGGAAATGCTCCCCCAAGCAGGACATGTCAGTTGCATGGCCATGGCCGAGAAAAACAGTTGCTTAAAGACTGTGACTTATGAACGTCTGCGATGGGAGCAGAGGAAGTGCCATAGGGGGGAAGAGCAGATGAGAAATGGATTAAGCCTGAATGAGGAGGAGAAAACTGGAAAAGTCAGGCAAAGTTTCTGAGGTGGAAAACGACATGCCCTAGGAAGACATGGAAAGTTGGGATGAAAAGAAATTCTCCCTACAGGCACAGACCTTGTCTATTACGTTCTACAGAATTTCAGGAATTAGGTTAGAGGACAATGACTTTGTACTTTGAAAAAAATGGTTTTTTTTTTCAATAAGAAAAGACTACACGTATACCTACATCTATATTTATACCTATTTATACTAGCAAGCTGATGCTTATATCTCTATATACATGTACAGGTGTATATATGGAAGTAAATTGTTGCATTGTGCTGTTAATTTTCTTCAAAGGGATTGAAATGTTTATGAAAGAAAGAGAAGCTTATTAGGACATGAAGAAAAGTCTGCTGCTGTTAGTTAAATTATGGTTTGGGACACAGTTATTATAGTCTTTGGCTTTCTTCTTAAGTCATTTTTACTGCAGGTTGGAAATTGGTTATATATATACATTAAAAAGACAATTCTATTATCATCAAAAATTAAGACTTTTTTCAAACTGTCAGTTTCATTGATTTTTTTCCCCCTAATCTCAGAGTGGAATATTTCCATCCTCTTATTTGAGATTACTTTCTAGAAAGCAAGCAATGTTGTGGGGAAGGATATTAAGTTTAGGAAAAACAAAATAAAAGAAATTTTCCATGATAGCTTTTTTTTGATGCCCTCATAACATTATTTTTTACAGTTTCACTTAATAGAAAAGCCATTTTGGAAGAACCAAAAAGAACTAACTGTGTAAAGCAAAATATCCAGTTCTTGCCCAAGGCTGCTTATGACGTCAGTACCCTAATAAATCATGATAAAAACAATGTTTCATATTCATAGAGTTGATATGGTCTGAATTTATGAAAATAAGTAAAATAGAAGGGTACAAATGATAGTTGCCATCAGTTTGCATATATGGGTACCCAGAAGGAATATAGTGATGCTGTCAGAGCACCTAGGGATCAGGGTTAGGAATTCACATGGAAGTTGATTCTCAAATGAAGGTCAACAGGAAGGGCTTCTCTGGGAAGGAAGATCAGGAAAAATGTGGGTTTGGTACTGAATGGGACAGGGGATCTGGTGACAGATGACACAGAAAAAGCTGGGAAACCAACATCACTTTTCCTTGATTTTTCCTTATAAGATTTACCCTCAACAGTCTTGGAAACCAAAAGGAAAATCTGGAGCAAGGAAGACTGACCATCAGTGGGCGAGGACCAGCATAGGAAACTTGTATACAAGTGGATTTATTCAAGCCCAGAAGACCTGGTGAGGTGTCCCAGGAGTACTGAGGCAGCTGGGTGGTCATTCTCAACTACCTTTGAAAGGTTGTGGCCTCTGACAGAGATCCCTGAAGACTGGAAAAGAGCAAACCTCACTCTTATCTTCCAGGAAGAGCCTCAATGAGGACCCAGGAAAGTACAGGTTGATCAGCCTGCAAGGGTGATGGAACAGCCCATCCTGGAAATCTCTTGCAAACCTGTGAAGGACAAGGAGGAATAAGGTGTAGGGAACACAGATTTATGAAGGGAAAAGCATTCCTCCTCAGCTGGATAGCTCTCTGCACCGAAATTAATAGGACAAGGAGGGAGCAATGGGTATTGTTCATTTTAACTTTGAAAAAGCTTTTCATTGACATAACCACCATAGGCAAGTAGATCAAGAATAAAATAGATAAGTGGTCTCCCAGCCTCAGGGGGGGTGTGACTGGCAGCACAAAGTCCAGGACGAGGCCTGTCACAGTGCCCAAGGGGTCACTGCTGGGCCAGTGCTGCTAATCATTTTCAGTGGCCAAGAAGATGAACAGGTGCAAGTCTGCAAGTGGTACAAAATTGCAAGGAGTAGTTGATATGCAAAGTGGTCGTGCTGCCATTTAGAGGGACTTCAACCAGGTGAAGAAATGGGCCAATGGGGCCATTCCTGGAGTCCAGGAAAGGAAAATGCCAAATCTTTGGAACAGAAAAGAATAACTCCATGTGCCAGTACAAAATGGGGAATGCGGGAAAGCAGCTTGGCAGGAAAAGAGGGTGATCCTGGAAATGCTGTCAAACTTGTAGATGGTGACTCTTTAATTTCACATAGACTGCTTTTTAACCAAAATCTAAACAGAAATTTGAATAGAAATTCCACAAAGAAACTACTAAAACCATTTATAGGAACCATCCGCTAAGGCAGATTAGCCATCCACCCTCTAGGGACAAAAATCATCAATGTGGGTACCATGAAGATGACTGAAAAGTGGCTGATGCTGCCTGAGTTGATACTGCTTCCCACAGCAGTGGAGCTGTCACTTTCAACACCCACTGCCCAGTTCATTCCTACTGTCCTCCAAAGCCATCTCAGTGGGAAAAAATATTTTTAGAGCCTTCCATTTCCATTTCCCTGTCAACTCCTCTCTCTGTATTCCATCGTATCAGTTTGTATCTCTGCATATGATGAGACAGCTCAGAATTTTATTAGCATGGCTTGGGCTGACCACAACATGCATGTGCAGGAGATGCAAAGCTCCTTCCCTTTTATCCTTCTGCATGTTGTCAGGGATAATGCAAACTGGAATATTCACAATGTGTTTGCCCTGGGGAAGTAAACAGATAAAAGTAAGAAAAACATATATGAAATACTTTGGGAAATTATTGGATATTACTTGTACCCTGTCCAAATTCTATAACCCTTTTTTATATATTGAATAAACTCTTACCTCCTCAGTAATCCCATGGGAGAGGCTTTCTGCAGAGTAGAAATATACTTGTCTGTGCATATTCACAGTCTACTTAGTCATAAAAATTAAATGTTCTTTTGTGGATGTACCTATGTGTTTCCACTGATAGGGAAAAAAGTCCAGACGTGTAATCTGAATATGGGGAATAGCACCTGCCTTAACCAATGGACATAGTGAACATTCCCTGAGCAAATTAAGCTGATAGGATCTGGCCCTGAAGTCTCATGGCAAGCCATAAGGATTTTTTAATATGATTTTCCCTATGTCAAAGAGCAAGAATGTGGGAAAAAGGAAGAGGTGTGACTTGGAGAACATTGCATCATCCCCTTTCATTGGCTGTAAGGACGTGTAGGCCATAAACATAGGAATTGCTTTGGAAAGATTTGAAATGAAGATTGTCCTGTAACAGCTAAGGCTTTTGAAACTTGATAGACTGTGCAAATGGATTCAGATGAACTCTTAAAATATATTTCATAATTAAGATTATGGACCAAAGAATGATTTTGATCCGTCATAACTGGCACTGTTGAAGACTCAATTTATTATCATTAACACAAGACCTTGACCACTAAACAAAAGCAACATTGGATTCAGTAGATGAAAAATTAGCTAGAAAAGAGGAGATATAAAAGGAGAAGAAAGGAAGATAATATATAGTTTCCTTAAATAAAGATTGAAAACATATATTGAAATTGCCTTGTGGATTCAGAAGGGAAGGGTCTGTCTTTTCTTTTGAAGAAACAGACTATTGTCACATGCTGGGATCCTTGGAGTTTTCCTGTGCAGGGCCAGGAGCTGGACTTGGTGATTCTTGTGGGTCCCTTCCAGCTCAGAATACTCCATGGTGCTATGATTCTACTTAGACTGCCTCCAGACAATAAATACATGGCAGTTATAGGAGAGTCTGCTTGGTTACTCCTGACAGGTAAGAGCTGGTCTTAAGTAGATTTTCAATCATCATTAGAGGTGAGCAAAGATTACACACTATATTTCAGAAAGACCATGAGATCCAGTACCTAAACCAGAATCTTAAATTTCCAGGAAGGGCATGAAAAATAGAAGCAAAAATAAATTTTCCAAGAGCAAGCTACCCTGAAGATTTCACCTACAAAGAAATAAATATTAACTGTTAGTTTGTCATTTCAGATTTATTGGTGCAATCTGCAATAGCATGCGGCATACAGACAGGAGACTTTTTTCCTGATATTCCTGGTTCCAAACAATTCATTATGTGCTCTGGAATGGTGCTGCTACTTCTGGTTTTTGGGGTAGTGGCATTGTCATCCAAATTGCTTTATAAAGCCCCAAGAGATCATTGGGTGAAAACCATTCTAAGCATATGAAATACTTTTCTTCTTTTGTTATTATTGTATCAATAATCTTGGCTGCCCTTTGTATTAAATTTTCTACTTATAGCACCTGCAGTACTAAGATTACAAGGAATTTTATTGCAATAATACATAATTTTTTCATACCAGTGCTTTGACACCATTCCCACAGGGGGAACTTTTTGACATCACCAGGACCAACAGGATACTTACTGTAGAAAGAAATAAATCACTGCCTATGATACCTAAGTAAATATTTAAAACCTTAAATTTATTACATATTCTTGAATATCTTAGTTGAAACTTTTGCAAAACACCCTGCAACATATTTCTTATTTATGGATCATTAATTTACTGAAAGCTCATTGTGGGTCATTTTTTTTACAGAGTATTGAGAAACAAGGTGCTGCTCACTAGAACTGGTAAATATTACAAAGTATCTGTGCACATGCATTTTGAATACAAATCAGAAAATTTCCATTACATATGCAATCTCCTTTTTTCATTTCCCATTATATACTCAGCAATATTATTGAAGAAACAGAGTTTTATAAAAGCTCATACAAATGCTCATTTCCTCAGTCTACGATCCGACACAAGGAAATACTGATAAGGTTATCTGCTTCTTTTATTGGACTTATTAATTTTGCTGAATATATTCCAAGACATGATGTATCCTTCAGAGTAGTCAATGCAAAACTCAACATTAGGGGAGGAAAGAAAGCATGCTTATTGTGCAGTGCTGTGATAGGTCAGCTTTTGAACTTCAGAACTGCTGGTGTTCACAATTTCTGAGTGGCAATTATTCAGTGACTCAAAAAAGTAGCTTAATGTACACTGAGACAGCTCAAGAGTCATAGTTTCCTGCCTATGTCCTATAAAGCATTTCAACTCAATAAAGGAAAAATACATTTCTTAGCATAAGGTCACTAGGACAATAAAAACTAACCCATATCATTTTACTGCCAGAGAAGCTGGGACCTGATTTGGGTCTTCCTTGTTCAAAATGTTAATGGAAGAGTTTGTTCTTTAGTGATGTATGCTGCCTTATCTTAAAGTTATACATATATAAAATGTTTCAAATATATTTATGTCATTTATATCTAGAATTAAACGTGTCTATTTATAAAAATTGTATATATAAATACAATTATGTGAAACTGTTTTTTCAACCTTAAAAAAATAATAAATTGTTGCAAAGATTTCAAGAAGAAACAGATCCTCTCCAGAACTCTGTGAAGTAATAAATACCCACAAGAAATCTATGGGTCAAAAACTTTTAGGATATGACACATTTAGTGAGCAGGAACAGCTGAAACATTCAGCACGTACCACTGTCCCATCATGCACGGCCATGCCCAAGAAATCTGCCCAAGACCTGAAAATGTCATTTGCATCAAAAGTGTCTGTTGAAAGAAGCTTAAATTTATGCTCAATAAAGCTTAAATTGAGTTCAATGAAAAAATCAGAAATTGCCTCACTGATCAATTGCCAGAGCACTGATCAATTCTTTCTCTATGAAAACTTCTTGTAGCCAAACATTTCCATCTTGGGCCCAATGCTCAGTCAAAGGGAGTTCCTCTGCTTCTTTTGCAGAAACAAAGTGAATTGGGGAAGAGCAAGGCATAAAGCCTTTATATTCCTATGATATGCCTTATCATCTCTTGTTTTGTTGTATGTATAAATATATATATTGATGTACACCTAACTAATATTTGCAAATAAACATTAGTGATCAGGTTTTATATATGTATAAATCTGTGGAGCATATCCCTGTTGGATGTCCCAGACCAGATCTTTGTAGATAGGCATCAATGTAGATTGGTCTCATTGGAAATACCAAAGGCCAAAAGGGCTTCAAGTTTAAATAATTCTCTTGCCCTTCCAGGTGGTTCATCACTCCAGGTCAAATTCAAGATGTATTGATTAACTAGCTTAAGGGAAGGTCACAGAGCTCCAGCCTACCTTCCCTGGGGTTTCCAGGAAAAAAGGATATTTTGTGGCCAGTTGGAATCTCATGCCAGTTATCAGACAAGAATAAGACTACTGAACAAAACAAACCTCATTTAAAATAAAAATCAGCTTTCCAGTGGCCAGAGATAGATGTTTTCCATTTGTGTATTTAAGTAACAATTTGGCCTCCTGATATTTGGAGTATTTTTTGGTATTTTTCTGATGTGTCCTTCGTGTGGCAAGTTGGATCTCTTTGTTTAAATAAAGAACTTTGGTTACCTGTGCTCCCACTGAATGCTCCCCTTCAACAAAGCTTTTCTCTTTTCCTCCCTGTTCAGCACTTAGAGCATCTTAGCCAAAACACTTTGAAATTTTCTGGTTTTGTGTTTTGCCTCAGTGATGGGGATCATCCAGTATAACTGAAGCCTCTGAGGAGCTGTGGGGGTTTTTTTGAAACTAGAGGCTGGAAAAATGTTAAAAAAGGACCTGCAGGATGCCTCTCCCTATGAACCATGAGGAGAGAGAGCTAGAAATGATCATCTATTTTTTAAAAAGCTACAATGTTCTTTCACATGCAAATTACCAGAGATCCAACTCACATAGTTCATATCCCAATAGGAGGAAATACAGCAGAGCTGACAGATGTCATCAGTTGACTTAAATGACTGCATAAAAATTCACAACGTAAGTCTTTTATCTACAAACCCCGCATGTTTAACAAAAAAAACTGTGCCAGTGGTTATAGGCTACTACTTTGACTGCTAGGCCTTTGTCACCTGCAATTCCATGGGTAAACTGTTTTAAATTATGGGACTTATTCAACAATATCAATAATTTTAATAGAAAATGGTAAAGACATGCATTTTTAAAACAAAACCAGAAAACAACTAAAAAATTACTCCTGTGCATGAACGTTTCTTTATGATCCAACTTGCAACATTTTTATAGGCTGTATGTCTGAAAGAACATACATATAATGACGTTTAAAGTGTAGTCGAGAGCAAAATTATTGCAGTTTTATATATAGAGTGAAGCCATATAACAAAAGAGCAGTAGCTAGTGTTTGCCCTTATATGAGATGCAGTCATATAATAGAGAGCCTTAAAGCTAGGGTTTACTGTACTTTGGGAATTAATCACATAAACTATAAATTGGGTTCAACAGGCTGGCTGGGTAAATAGGCGCAGCTAATGAGGACACTATGAGATCTTATAAGAGCGCTGACTGCCCCAGGACAAAAGTGCCGAGCTGCACCTGATGGAAAACTAGAAGACATCAAAGCATAAAGGATTAGTGCTCTCACAGTGTTGAGAAATGGCCAGGGGGAGATTCACCAACTTATTACCCACATCCAAGCTAATCCTGTTATCTGCAAAATATGACTGTGTTCGGGAACTGCCACCACCTAAACTTGCAGGAGACTAATTCGGTGTTTACATGGACAAAAGTGCGGGGAATTTTCATCTGGGCAAAGAATATGAGAGAAGAGAATTTTTAAGGGTTTCCTTTGTATCGAATGCTTGAAGAGGGGAAAATATAAATGAGTTCTTTAATGGCTATTCCACATCCTATACAGATATCCTATAGGATAGAATCCCTTCTCTGAGAATCCAGGGCAGCAGTCACGTAAAATGTGTTCTCTCTTGTTTAGTTGCACTCTCCTAAAAGAAAATCAAAATGCATTGGAAGTACCTTTGAAGATGAGAGGAATTAATAGTCCCCCAATACCCCTGCCCAGGAAATCTTTTGTGCAGCAAATGTCTGCCTGATGTTTTTTTCAGCGCAATAAAAGAAGGTGAAAAATATCCCAAGGTCCTTGCCAGCACACCACAAAATATAATTCATTATACACCCTAAGGTATATGAGTTGGCTCAAAATATTTTTTGGAAAAAGTTTATAATTACCAGTGCTAGAAATCTATTTTCTTTTTTACACCAAAGGTCCATTTGGTATAACAGCACTTACGGTGGATAGCAGATCTTATTTTTCAATTTGAATAAAACAGAAACCGAACCTCTTAGAGCAGATTATTCCAGGGAAAAGGTCTGGAAGTTATACTTAATCTAAACACGCAATATGCTCCTTCCAGTGGCTCATCAGTGGCAGGGATGGTTGCCTCCAGGGCAGAGTTTAGGCGTGATTACCCAGGCAAGCCCATGGCTAAGCATTTATATAGCATTAAGGAACACCCCCAGCACGCAGATCTTACAGGCAAGGATTTATCTAGCTATCTAAGGGAAATTATTAATTTTGTAGGTTTTAATTTTTAGGGGTGTAAGAATGCCAGAGTGCCTGGTGATGGGAGAGACTCATGGTGAGGATGGCATTGCCTGCAGGCTCCCCTTGGCTTTCTCACTGGTGCTGTTTGACAGCACCACACTGAAGTTGTGAGAACAGTGCAATTAGTGGCCTCCATTAGCAGTGAAAAATAAGCACCCTGGTGAGAAGGAGGTGGTGATTACCTGATGTGAGTGAATCAAAGTACCAGGGGAAGATTGGTGTGGTGACCCCAGGGTACCTGTGGAAACAAATTTATAATTTTGACTTGCACATCAGGCTCTTCTCGCTTGTTTGTTTTCTAACCCTGCACATACCCAGATTTCTTCTTTTCCTTCTCTCTAAGTATCACCCAGTCTAGTAACCAGAAGGTCCCACAACAGAATTCTTGATAATTTTTTATATTTTGACCCAGACTGCAATGGATCCACCTCTGTCTATACACACAGATCTCCTGATGTCCTTTTCAAAGGTTGGGCTTGATGACCATGGAGGTCTTGTCCAACCTTAATGATTCTGTGATTCTGTGAAATTGCCAGAAAACAGATCAAGGAATGTTCATTGGTTAATTCTGCAGCTTCCTACACTTGGTAAGGTGAGGTTCTTTCACTCACAAAACTGATATAAACTGAAAAATCAGATACAAAGATCTCTCAAAGTCTTCTTGATTTTATTGAGCTCTTTCTTTTGGAGAGTGAAAAATATTTAGCCATCTTTCTAAAAATACATGAAAGTTCCACTTGTGCATGTCAGAAGAAATTCTTTCCTGTGAGGGTGGTGAGGCCCCAGCACGGGCTGCCCAGAGCAGCTGTGGCTGCCCCATCCCTGGAAATGTCCAAGGCCAGCTTGGATGGGGCTTGGAGCAAACTGGGATAGTGGAAATTGTCCCTCTCCATGACAGGAGATCTGGAACAGCATGAACTTTAAGATCCTTCCAACCCCAAACCATTCTGTGATTCTATAATTCTACAGGGTTTTTTTCCCTAATAGAGGTCTCTCTTCCTTGAGTTTTTATTGAGATGGTTTTTTAACTTTTATTTTATTCCTCTTGAAATTGTGGAAAAAATATTGAAAACATGTCAATTGTTGAATTTGAAGCCAAATAATTAAATTTTTTTCAGAATAAAATGCCTTTGAATCCAATTCAAAATAGATCCATATGACTTTTTAACTTATTAAGTAATGTTTTGCAGTTTTTTTAAACTTCCTAGGAAATTTGAAGATGCATTACAGACCCAGACATCAGAGTGCTATCAATGCAGTGAAGAACAGCTTCAGCTAAGACACAGCTTGTAGAAGAAGAAAAAAAAAAAAGGATAGAAAACACCAATTAAAAATGAAGTGGTTCTATGGAGCATTGATATTCACATAAATTTCTACATGTTTGTCTGATTATGGGCTGAAAAATGTTTCTTGCTTCTTTATCTTATTTAAACCACAACAAATGGAGCAAGACTAAACATTGTGGATTCAAAATAAGAAGGAAAAGAAAACCTGATTCCTGCCCGGAACCTGCCGGGACTGACATGATAACCCTACTATCAACTAACAACTGCTTCCCTTCTCATTTTAGACTTTTGCTGATCAAATGGGAAGCAAGAATGAAAAGTAATAATATCTATTAATAATTTTGTTTTCCTTATTGATTTTCACATAGTCAAGCAGTTTTGGATGACAGAACAAAAGAATAATTTGGATGACAGAACAAAAGAATATTAACAGCTAAAGAAAAACACTAATTTTGAAGCTATGATTTATACAAATACTATATAGGTCCTTAAATTGGGGGTGTTCATGAAGGAGAAAGGTCTAATGGAAGATTTTCTGATTTCAAGATTCATTATGTTTGATTGAAATTGTCTTATTTTCTGACCTCTTCCTTGATGTTTTTTTCTTCTTATCCTGGCTCTCTTCCTCAGCAAATTCACGGACACTAATCCTGATATGGTTTGCTACCTAATTTTCCAGATGTATAGATCACCTCTTGGCAAATAAAACTCTCATAAGAATTCAAAAATTTGCATTCTGAAATTTATTTTGGACAACACATGGATCCCAAAACTGACCAATGTTCAAAATGTATAGAATCACAGAATCAGAAAATACCCTGAGTTGGAAGGAACCCACCTGGGTCATTGACTCCAGTGATCAAATGCAATAAGGAAACAAGTCCCTGATGATTCCAGAATGAATCCACACAAATTTCCTTGGACCTTCGCAGAAACTCAGCTCCATTTGGTGATCTTTATCTTATTTACCTAGTACATACATTTACAGATTTATGTAAACTTTTTTCACAGCTGAAGAAAAGGTAAAACTCTATAGATCAATAACTCCTCCCTTTCCACCTCCTCCTCTCTTCCCACCACAAATCAGAAAACACTGAAGACAATTAGTTTATATTTCTTAGATAGAAAGGAATTTTTTTCTCTGTAGTCCAATGTGGATCACAAAAAGTGACAATAGTGGGGGCCTTCTCTTGCCCCTAAGTCCTTTTGGAAGTAAATCTACAAAGCACTTTGTTTCTCTTAACTAAATATTTTGCTTTTGTTTCCCAAAGCTATAGAAAAAGTCAATATAACAAACTTCAAACTACCAAAGAATGTTTTTCCTTTGTAGATGCAGAACTATGATGCCTTTACTTTTTCTGTATTGATGTTTTATGTTTCTGAGGAGCTCAAAGAAGGAAAAAACAAATTTCTTTTCAGTGAGTTCTGAGCTCCCAAGTACAAGAGAAACATGGAGCTCCTGGAGCGGGTTCAGCAGAGGGTGACAAAGATGATGAAGGGCCTGGAGCATCTCCCTGCCCAGGAAAGGCTGAGGGAGCTGGGGCTGTTCAGCCCCGAGAGGATCCCCAGCTGAGAGGGGCCCTCAGCCCTGGGTGTCCCTGTGTGCAGGGAGGGTCAGAGCAGGGCCCAGGCTCTGCTCCAGGGGCTCAGCAATGGCACCAGAGCCACGGGCAGGGACTGATCCCAGCAAGTTCCACCTGGACAGGAGGCAAAATTTCTTTCCTGTGCAGTGACCGAGCACTGAACAGAGACCAGAGAGGCTGTGGAGTCTCCCTCACTGGAGATATTCCAGAACTGTCTGGACACACTCCTGTGCCCTGTGCTCTGGGATGGCCCTGCTTGAGCAGGGAGGAGGGACCAGATGAGCCACTGTGGTTCTTTCCACCCCTTTGGTGATTCTGTGATTGTTTGTGTATTTAAGGGATACATGATGAGTCATTTACTTCACCCCACCTTTTAGGACCAACTAAAAGTTAGTTCTCAATGATATATTCAGTGGACAAAAATACCCCAAAGATCTGTATTTGTTTGCAGCATAGAGGCAGGTCAATCTGTGTAGTCTATTCGATCTCTTGGTGTGCCAACCACCATTACAAATTGATATCTAAAAGGGTCAATTGCTTAATTATATTTGGTGAATTCCACCTTTTCCAACAATTTCTTAATTTTCTTTTCCAAGTCATGAATGCTCACATTTAATCTATTGTTTTTTCTATTTCATAATAATCTTTTCATACCCAGACTAGAAATGTTTTCAAGGACTGGCTGGTGTGCACCTTTGAGTTTTTCTTAGAATCACAGAATAGTTTCGGCTTGGAAGGGACCTTAAAAGTAATCTGGTTTCAAGCCCCTGCCATGGGCAGCAACACCTTCCACTAAACCAGTGTACAAATGCTGCCAAATATTTTGGATTGCTGTCATGACAGGATACCTGATGCTCTGTTTGCTCACCTTGGTATGGGACAATTCATACATGAGAGAAGATATTAAGTCTGGACATTTTAAGTTCACTTGTAGCTATACAGACTTTGTAAGTGACAAACTCACAAAACTAAGTCGCTTTTTGCAAGGTGCATTCAAAATTTTAGGATAGACTGAGGAGCAGGAAAGGCCTGAGGTGAGCAGTGTCTTTTAACGAGTCGTCAAAGTACTCTGGGCCTGCTTATGGCCATGCTTGGCTGGAAAGCACTAATTAGATTAGATATACTTGGCTAGAAGGCAGAAAGCTTAAAACATTAACTTTTTAAACATGTGCATACATTTGGGCTATAACATGTTCTGCTTTTTGGAGGTATGCTCTGAGTAAATATTTTGCCAGCATGATGTTATCCCTTAATTTCCTTAATAGAAATATGCTGTTTCCAGTGAACACACACAATTCTTTTATACAGTGTTGAGAAGAGAGCATGGATCCAAAAATGGTACTATCTTCCTTTTTTAATTAGGAAATACATAAAAATGCTGCACATTTGCTCATGTTATGAATTTTGAATTTTATTCTTCTTTTTATATTTTTAGTTCATTAGTTTGTTTATGATTATTGAAGAGAGGGCTATATAAGCAATTTTTTCTGTGATAAGGATTACTCAAACCTTCCAAATATTGTGAAAACCCTTCCAAATATTGTGAAAACCCTTGAATTTTGTTGCCTTAGCACAAGCTAATGGACGAATGATCCCATGGCAACCTGCCTTCCATGGTTTCCCTCCTCTTTACNGGTAATCTGGTTCCAAGCCCCTGCCATGGGCAGCAACACCTTCCACTAAACCAGTGTACAAATGCTGCCAAATATTTTGGATTGCTGTCATGACAGGATACCTGATGTTCTGTTTGCTCACCTTGGTATGGGACAATTCATACATGAGAGAAGATATTAAGTCTGGACATTTTAAGTTCACTTGTAGCTATACAGACTTTGTAAGTGACAAACTCACAAAACTAAGTCGCTTTTTGCAAGGTGCATTCAAAATTTTAGGATAGACTGAGGAGCAGGAAAGGCCTGAGGTGAGCAGTGTCTTTTAACGAGTCGTCAAAGTACTCTGGGCCTGCTTATGGCCATGCTTGGCTGGAAAGCACTAATTAGATTAGATATACTTGGCTAGAAGGCAGAAAGCTTAAAACATTAACTTTTTAAACATGTGCATACATTTGGGCTATAACATGTTCTGCTTTTTGGAGGTATGCTCTGAGTAAATATTTTGCCAGCATGATGTTATCCCTTAATTTCCTTAATAGAAATATGCTGTTTCCAGTGAACCCACACAATTCTTTTATACAGTGTTGAGAAAAGAGCATGGATCCAAAAATGGTACTATCTTCCTTTTTTAATTAGGAAATACATAAAAATGCTGCACATTTGCTCATGTTATGAATTTTGAATTTTATTCTTCTTTTTATATTTTTAGTTCATTAGTTTGTTTATGATTATTGAAGAGAGGGCTATATAAGCAATTTTTTCTGTGATAAGGATTACTCAAACCTTCCAAATATTGTGAAAACCCTTCCAAATATTGTGAAAACCCTTGAATTTTGTTGCCTTAGCACAAGCTAATGGACGAATGATCCCATGGCAACCTGCCTTCCATGGTTTCCCTCCCCTTTACTTCCCTCTTTGCTGGGGCACATAAGATCCCTGCCTAAACATGTAGGGTTACAAAAAACAGCACAGCCAAAATATCATGCATAATGTTAAAAAACTGCTATTCTCACCAAAAATTCCCACTGGGAAGAGCTGAGAGCAATATTGGGTCAAAGAAGAGTATGAAGTGATAATTTGTGCACTGGGGAGTTAAAATGGATTACTATTTGTGGGATCATTTTTTGTATATCAGCAAGGTGATCAGGAAGAACTTTTTTGTTTCCCTTTCCTTTTGAAGCTTTATTTAACAGATAGAGTGAGGAAGAAGAGTCTTGTCCAGCAGGTTTTGTTCACCTTTATGTTCTGTGCCCATCCAAATCAGTTCTTGGGTTGGTTTTTATTGATTTTGTTTGTTTGTTTGTTTGTCTGGCTTTTAAGGCAGGGTCCTGCAAACATGTGGGAACATGAGGAATTTTTTAAGTTAGGAATATGGTCCATAAATACTTACTCTGGGATTTAGGAAGCCTTAAAACTTCCTTTTTTGAGACTTCAATTCAAGACTTTAATCTTCTGGACATTTATAGTTGGACCTTGGGAGATCTGCATTTGAGATTCAGTATTGCATTCTACATATTTTGCATCCAAAATTTGGAATTACATCATTGGACTTTTGTTCAGACCATCCCTGAAAATACAATTCACAAATAAACTCAGATTTTGTACAGTCACTGGTGATTTGTGATCTTGGGCTTCAATCTTCCTAAGAGGTGTCTGTCTAAATCTCATCTACAGAGTGACACATTCTTTTCTTTCAGGAATTTTCTATTTCATGCAATTCATACCTCTCAAATTATCTGCTAATTGAAAAATTTAGGTGTTTTGTTGTTGTTGTTGTTTTCGGTTTTTTGGTTTGGTTTTTTTTTTTACCTGCCCCACTTCACAGATATTGGGTGTGATGCTCCTGTGCTCTTTCAGGAATTTTCTGAAGTACGAAATGAGTGAAGGTGTAGAAGGAGATTTTTCCATTGTCTGTGAGGAGAATGTAGGATGTGTGGTTCATGTTAAGTCAGGGGACTCCTACCCCCACTAATTAGGACAAGCAGTTAAATTAAAAGAATTGACTGTTTTGTACCTCTTAGTTCAGCTTATATGTGCACATAGGTTCATCCCATCGAACTGAACTGTCTCAGATTGGGTTGAAATTGTCCCAAGGTCCCTCTACACATCTGTGTCATGTTTGGAACTCAGGTGAGACTCCTTGCACTCTGGGGAACTCATTTCTCTGCATGTTGAACAGAAGGCATTGAGAAGACCTGGCAAAGAGAGATTTGGTGTGGGACTCATTCACCTTCAGTATTTTTCTAAATTAGGTTGCAGGCAAAAAGGCTTTAACCCCTTGGCAATGACATAATTTGCTTATTTTTTAGGACTGCCTAATCCTAAACATACTTAAATTTCAGTTCTATTGAAACTTCAAGTGTTGCCTTCACTATATTCAGTTAAGGGAAGTGTGAAGCACTCCCGGGTCTTGTCTCCAGGGCTGTGCTGGTTTCCTGATCCCTGAAGGCCTAATGTAACAAACTCATGTATCTGGAGGATTTGTTTTCAGAATTGTGACCCCTTCTCAGCTGAACGCCCTAGCTACCAGCCTGAGTTAAACTTCCTCTAATTTTTTTCCTATATACTCAAGTGAATTTTGTGTTCTCTCCTCTTCAAGTACCCAAGAGAAAATATTGAGCAGCAACCTAAATACTCAGAGGCTGAAAGATACGAGCTTAATCCACATCAGGTTGCTTAGCACCTTGAATTTCAATCTCACACCTCATCCTTACAGAAACAGGAAATAATAATATTTGCATCCCTTCAGAGGGACAAATTGCATCCCAAAACACCTGGTGTTCCATACTGGGTCCTTACACTCTTGGCAGAAGAAAGGCAGGTTAGACTGCCCTGTAAATGTGCCTAGTCAATAAGAAGAGGAAACTATCACCAATAGGCAGAGCAACATTTTTAAAAGCAGTACAGAGAATTTAAGAGGTTATTTAAAACCTGCTGAACCATCATTGTCCAAGTGCTGAAAATATTGATATCCAAGTCTGGACCTTAACCAATTGACAGGATTTCATTTTTTGATGTTTACGGGCTTAAGTTTCAGCAAAGCAATAATCAAGAGACTTGTAGTGAAGTCTACTCCAGCCCTTAGTTAATCTATTCCCCAGTTCCGTTTTTTAAAATGTGAGTATTGGCACAGGGGCTGTGAGATTGTATCTGTTGAGGATAATGAAGTGTCCATATGCTGTGGTGATGGTTATCAATGAAAGATTCAGGAGAGGAGTGGCCTCAGTAAATTGCTGAACAAACTTACTCCTGACAGGGTTGTGAGATCAAGCCCTGAAGCCAAGATATCACAGAAGTCTTGGCAAACAAATCAGATATGTTGTGTCTCAGAAATTATCCTGTTGTGCAATGGATAGGGCTTCTCCTCCTTACAACTCTGAAAATCTGTGTTTGGAGCAGGGACATCTTGGGGTTCCCTAAATCCTCTCCTCAACAAATACAGTCTCACAGCCTCTGCGTCAATACTCACGTTTTAAAAATGGGAACTTGGGGGAATAGATTAGCTAGGGGCTGGAGCAGGCTTCACCACAACTCCTCTGGTTTTTTCTTTGCTGAAATTCAAGCCTTTTAATGTCAAAAGGTGCAATCCTGTCACCTGGTTTAGGTCCAAACTTCGATAATGATGTTCTCAGCACTTGGACTATGATGGTTCAGTATGCCTTAAATAACCACCTAAATCAGAATCATACCAGAGACATGAGAGTAGAAAGAAGTGCTTTTTTATCTGTACCAGGCCTGGGCTGTTTTCTTTGCTGCCCCTTGCATATTAAGTTTACCAAAGACAACTCTGGCTCACCAAGAAGGCGTTTAAACAAAAAAGGAATATAGGATCAGGAATGTTCCCGAGGAAAAGTTCCCTTACTCTTAAAAGGATACATAACCCTGACTGCCACAGTTTGCATAGTGCTGTGTACAGGCTTTTGAGGAGTGCTGAAGCCAGAAGGCTTTCCTATTATATTTGCCTAGTTGGCATTACCTTTCCATGGTTCCAGGTGAAGTGTTTGTACAATACCCACAATTCCTTCAGCTCCCCGACCCTCTGCAGCTCCAGCTATAGTAGCTGACAATGTAATATTCATTCAGCAGCTGATTATAATTAAAAATATCAGAATAATTAAAGTCCTCAGCTTGACAAGCAGAGCCATAACTTTGCCTTCAGACATTCCTCTCTAATTAGTTAATTAATCCTAATGCAAATTATAAGCAATAATTAGTCAGCCAAGCTTGACATAAAAGTCTGCTGACTTACAGCTAAAAGGCTTTTCTGGTTGTTGGTTTGTAGATTCTTAAGGTGTCTTTTGTCCACTCATAGTTTCTGTGTCTCGGGTCCTGTTAAGTTGCTGCTGATGTATGGATATGAAATTAGTTTGCAGAGTGAGAAAACAGCTATAAAAATTTGCATACCATAGGCACTATTTTATTTGCTTAATAAACTGGATAGTTAAAATGTGTGTAGAATATAAATATCACATATGCATCCTAATGTAATATAAGCATGTTTTTATACAATTGCATACATTTAAGGACTTTCACGTTCCCAGATTTAGCAGAATATATCTGCCTGCAGATGGTCTGAGATGTGCTGGTCAATGACATAATGTAAACTTCAATGTGATTCTCAGACCAAGCAAGATTCTGATCTCCTGTGTGATAGATGAAATCAAAATATTTTGTACCAGGATAACTGGTGTTTGATTCACGTTTTTGCATAGGTTTTTAACAGATCAGGATACTGTAAAAGTGAGATAATTTGAATTATCATCAGATAAAACAGAAATGTGAATATTGCTTTTTCACATGGCAATGCAGCTGCTATCAGTGAGCTGCATGCATTCCACAAAGCCCCAGCGCTGTCATATCTCTGAAATACTCAAGACTGATTTGGAACACTCATGGATGTTTATGCATTTATTCTTCTAAAGCATTTTTTTTCTGAAATTGTTCCCATTCACATTAAAAAAAAAAAAAAGTTGCAGTGCTTAAAAAAGTGAAAGGCAAAAATGGAAAAACTATTCAGAATGCATAAATACTTTATAGTGAGAATACTTTTTCTAACAGAGACATAATTAGAACATATTTTTATACTATACCAACTTGCTTTCTGCCTAATTTCCCACGTTTTTTAAGGTAAGTGGGATCACAGAAGCATGAGACACCTGCCTACATTTATTGTATTCCTCTGAGTAAGCTGGTCTAGTGGAAAGTGTCCCTGCTCATGGCAGGGGGGTGGAACGGGGTGGTTTTTGATGTATCTCCCAACCCAAACCATCCTATGATTCTGTGTTTCTCCTCACATGATTTTTTGTTGATGGTTCAATCATGTTAAATACTATGGCTATGAAGAATGAAACCCAGCAGCCTGTGTTTAACCTGCAATTTTCTTAGCCAATGCAGTTACAGTCCCTGTGCTAAAAACACAGTATCAAGAACAGGAATAAAAAAAAGCTAGGGTCAGGATAAAAACAGATTAATTTATCTGAATTGCCTTGAATTTGTAACATTTTGACTTATCGTAAACTCTTAAGCACCTTAATGTGACTTAAGCAAAACTGTAGTCAAGACATATTTTTATTAGTTAATCCTCTTGTTGTTCATCTTACCTTAACTGCCGGAGCTCTGGAGAATAAGACCCAAATAGACATTTTCTAGAGTTAGGGAAGAAAAGAGATTCTTACTATAATCTGGCCAGAATTACCCCTGGGGACATCAATCTTTTTCCATGTCTACAGAGGAAAGATAAGATAATTAAGCCTCTCAATTAAGTGCCTAAAGTTGGGTGAGAAAATCTAAACCTTGTTAAAGAGCTTGGGTGTTCCAAAATGTGGGATGACATTATCTATTTATAGTGTTGCCCTACTGTCTCTCTGTTCACTTGATGAAAGGAATAAAATAGAACCAGGGCGATTATTCAGGAAATCACACAATGGATTTAAAAAAAGTTCTTTTGGGCATTTTTCATCTTTGAATTTGCAGGCTGCACAGAGAAACTCAAATGATTCAAGAATGAGCAGTTAAATTGTCATGGACTTCTTGAACATTTCTTGAGGCCATCAAGGAGTGTAGCTTGAAGTACCCACTAGACAGATGGGAACTTTTTCCTAGCTTTCCATTGTCTGAGTGAGGATACTGGGGTGTTGAACTTTGAGCAATAGAATCACACAATTGTGTTGAAGGGACCTTCCAGATCACTTTGTTTCAACCCCATGCCATGGGCAGGGACACCTTCCACTATCCCGGGTTGCTCAGATCCCCATCCAACCTGGCCTTGGACATGGCCAAGGATGGGACATCCACAGCTTCTCTGGGCAGCCTGTGCCAGGGCCTCACCACCTCCTGAGTGGGGTACAGAGTAATCCCAATTAAACCAGAAGAAGATGAGATGAATCATCAACTGACAACTACTGCTCCAAACCCTTCCCTGCACTCTTCCTTCACTCCTTTCAGCAGGTGTCAGAAACTTTCAGGAATTAATGCTGGGAATTTCTGACCCTCAAGGGATCTGAAGTGTAATCATATACATTTAACTATTGTGTGTGTTCTGGATCTTAGCAAGGTTTCTTTCCCCACCACCACCCCTGAACTTGGATTTCATTATGCAGCATTTTATGTGTCTGAATTATCTTTCCACTAATGAGAAGTGCGGGGATTTGGGGTGCTAATGGAAAGTAGAAGGAAATTAATGAGAGATTAATTTCTCTCATTAAAAAATTAGGGAAGCAGGTTAGATTTTTTTTTCAGTATGCTTGTGTATGAATAGGAGTTATTCTGTTGTATCAAGGGGAGAATAGATTAAGCATTTTGGAATGCACAACCCAAGAGGGATAGTTAATCCTGTTTTTGACAATCACAAATGTAATACGTACAAATGAGGGGAAGCATTATGCATGATTTCCCTCATTTTACATACAGCACAATACATTATTTTCCACCTCTTAATTCATGTCTTCATTAAGTAAAACTGCTCTAAGTCTAACTGGAGCATAGTGTCTCATTGGCAAAGAATTATGATCTCAACAATGATACATTAAGTTTTCTTTTCTTCTTAAAATGTTTTAGGATATGATCTTTTCATTAGCAGATTAAAATATCTGATAAAGAAATGTGTTAATCCGACTTAGCTTGTTTGGCTACTGTTGAGTGTCCAGGCCACCAGCTGTAGCTGTTGATGCCATGCCCAGACAGTGTAGGAATCTGCTCTTGTTGGAATTCTTGGCTCTTTCTTGCTCCATCGTCAGGGCAAATAAAAGTCTGGAGATGTTGTTTTTGTAGTCTCACTCTGAAGTTTATTACCTTTATCTACTACAAACTCACGAGACCTGAGCTCTCTCTAACAAACAAAAAAAATGAGGGTAAAATCGTGTCTGTTCTAGGCTATTTAAGTTCCAATTATCCAATAAACAGTTGACATCTATGTTATTTAGGCTTCTAACACAATTATGATCGCCCAAAACCTGCAATGTGCACATCTTTCACCCAATTAGAGAAAACCACCCAGATTCATGAAGAAGAAGGAAGAAGAAGGTGCAAAAAACCTCTAACCCACACTCAGAATTCTCCATCTGGGCTCCTGTATACCACCATACACTAAAATCCCAAATCTAAGTTTTTCACCCTGTGAGATCACACAATACTTTTCAAACTACACACACACTGTTTCTGTGCTGTCATTCAATTTTTGAAGCCTTTCCCAAGGCCTCAGGTCAAACGAGGTGTTTACTCGAGGGTTGGCATCCTCAGGTTCAGAAAGCTGGAAGCTTTCACCCTCCAAAGTTCCACCATGCTCTTTTCCAGGAAATTAGGGGTTGGAGAAGACATTTATGCTTCTAACACATATATCAAGGCTGAAATCGTAGTGCTGCATGGTCTATCTCACACATCTGCCAATCCTTCGTGCCTCTGCGGGCATCCCACATAACACATATTTCTTTGCTGAGACTGGACACTACCCGTGGTTGTGGCCAGCAACTCTCTTGTATCTTATCCCTCAGGAACAGCTCCAGCACTTCCTGGAGCCTTTGATTTGCAGAGAGTCCAATGAAACACCTCCATGTGATTTATGATTGTTGCTACTTCAGAGCTGCCCTAAATCTTTGTGGGAGATCAGTTTGTGTCCCAGCCAAACCCAGCGTGTTGTAACCTCACCTGCTAGCGCTGACTCCACACCAGGGAAGATGCCCTTAGGCTCCAAAGAAGGGGGGAAAAAGGAGTTTTTTCATTTTTTTCACTTAAGAGTGTCATGATTTTAACTCTTTAGCATTTATTTAACAGGCAAATCCAAATTGTCAAAGTAAACATGTTTCTATATTAAAAAACTGCAGTTGTTTCAGGTTAATTATTGTCAAGATTGGTACAAGATAAAGCAAGGTAGTTATTAAACATTTACTGGAGAGACGTTTAACAGTGGGGTTCTCCAATTAAAAAAACCCAAATACTGCTTTCTTTTTTTAAAATTACTAAATATAAAATGTGTCCTTATAAGCCACTGGCTAAACAGTCACACCATTGTGTTATTGTTACTAAACGCTAGAATACAATGAAGAGCAAATTGTATTTCTTCTCAGGAGTAAACTCAGGAATTTTTTTTTGCTATATGTAGCTGTAATAACCAGTAAAATTAGACCTGACTTGAATTAGACATTGCTATTGGGATTCATTATGCTTATTTTTAGTTTTCTGTTAATTAACATCTGGCCTAAGTCAGTTCTCAAAGTCTCCTCTACAGAGAGTTTTGGGGATGTGATACTCTTTAAAGATGCCAGTCTTACACTGTTAAGGAGCATGGAAGATGAATTCCATACTTATTTCTCATATTCCTGTAGTCACTGTTCTACACCAGGCAAGAGGAGAGCTGAACTCAAGAAACTACTTCCAAAGGCTACAGCAAAGCAGCATAAGGATGCGTGGTCTAAATAAAACAGCTTAAAAGTGGACAGAAAACTCCTTTTCCAAAGGTTGGAGTCAATGGGCTGCCCCAATGGTAAGTAAATTATAAGGTCTTTGAGCTGAGACATGCCTGGTTTTCTGCACTTAGAGATCCCTTACTTGTCACCAAGGTATAGAGCTCACTAGCAAAGCTGATAATTCCAGCAAGAATTGAAACAGATTTCTGGATGCTGTCAGGGAGGTGGCAAAGTAAGTGAACTATTTTATGTTCAGTACTTGTACTAAAACCCCAGTCAGCTGTGACTTTTGTGTGACAGTTTCTTCAAGACATGAGATTTAGATTTGGGAAGAATGAGTTAAACCAAAAAACAGCTTCAAAATGTTTGTCATTCTCATGTAGCTGTTCCAGTGAGAGATGAGATTAATGGTTCAGACTTGCATTAATGTTCTAAATACTCCATATGTTATAGTGAAATGACATTCCACTCCCAAATAAACATGCACTGCTAAAATCAAGTGTAGATTTGTATAGATTTAGATTGGGCATAAGATAGACTTTTTTCTCTTTTTTTTTTTTTTTTTTTTTTTTTTTACAAAAAATTTTATAGGCCCCTGGAAAAATTTCCCCAA
>VYXD01016010.1:466276-494560 GCA_013397195.1 Hylia prasina
TAGTGTTTTTTTTTTTTTTTTTTTTTCTTTACAATAAGATTGATAAGGCACTGGCACAATTTGCTCAGAGAAGTTGTGGGTGACTCATCCCTGGAAGAGTTCCAAGTCAGGTTAGATGAAGAGGAATCCAATCTAGGTACAGATGTCCCTGCTTATTGCACAGGGCTTGGACTTTAGGATGATCTTTAAGGTCCCTTCCAGCCCAAACTAATCTATGATTCAAACTGAGAAATTTCAAGTTTTTACAAAGTAGGCTCAAGTTTTCTTAAAGTTTAAATTATTAGCATAATAATTGGAAGGTATTTAAACATCATTTTTTGTACAACCTGGATAGAATTTCAGGATTCCACACTGTTCCGTAGAAGTCTCTGAATTTAGACAAAAGGAAAAGCTGGTACATCGCTCATCTCAGCTCATGCCATCAACTCTTTGAGGAAAACAGTCAGATTTCTGTTTGATAAACAGTCTTTCTACCAAGGAGGAAAAAAAGGAGAGTCCATGAGTGTTTGAATGAATGATAAATTCCTGACAGAGAGTGCCTGACTGTGCAGTGTCTGCCTAAGAACAGCTGGGGTTTTTTGAGTAGAAATTCACCTTTCTGGAATGTACATCAGGCCAAACTTTCACCCTTCTTGCCAAAGAAAGTGGTTGAGCACCAGCTCAGTAGCTTTTGCAAGACCTAGCCTGGAGATCTGCATTCCTCCAAGAACAAACCTGAAAGTATTGCAAAAGAGCAGTTTCATAACTCCAGTGACGGTTGAGGTAATGGGGAGATATTGCATCTCTTGGTTCTTTCTTTTCCTGTGAAGTACAGAAGCTTAAGGTCCAAATACTTTCACCATGTGATCATCAGAGACCACCAGCAGTGGAAAAAAACCCTTGCTATGTCTTGAGATTGCATAACCAGGTGTAAAACACTGCTAGCTCATATTGGAACTGGCTGTCCAAGCTTTCTTCATCATGAATAAGGGAAAATGGAAATATTTAAAAAAAAAAATCATATCAATCCAATGAATTCTGCCTCAGAATGCCCACTCATCCATCTCAGCAAGTTTTGCCTCCCTGCCTACCATAAAAGAAACTGAGGTCCCTGGCTCAGATAGGACATTTGCACTGTCAGCCTGGTTAAACATCTGAAGTTAAGTGATATTAAACTCCCCTGAAGACACTACCAGGACCAACTTTACCCAAATTTAGTTCACTGTGCTGGCTGAAACTTTGCTGTTCACCATGTGTCCAACAAGGTGTTCTAGCACTCTCCCTCCTTAGCAGAACAGGGAGAGAAAATGAAATGGAAAAGTTTGTGGGTTAAGTAAAGGGCAGACAAAGTTGATGTGTAAACCAACCTCATCCTGGGGAAAATTAATATTTTTTTTTTCCAATTAACAACAGAGTAGGATAGTGAGAAGTAAGAGCAAAATTGAAAAAACACTTTTACCCACTTCCCCACGTATTCCTGGGCTCTTCACTCCTGACTCTTCTGCCTTCTTTCCCTTAAGCAGCACAGAGGGGATGGGGAATGGGGATTGGGGTCAGTTCACAACAATTACACCTCTGCCATGCCCTCCCTCTCAGGCTGTTCCCCTGCTCCAGTGTCGGGTCCCTCCCAAGGGATACAACCTTTCCCAAACTTCTCCAAACCACAGGTTTTCAGGAATAACTCCAGTGTGGATCCTTTTCCATGTGATTCAGCCCCCCAGGATTGGACAGGCTTTCAGGATCAGCACTCTCCTGCTTGGTTCCCCCACAGCTCCTGACAGAAAATCTGCTCCTGCATGGATTCCTCTCCAGGGACTGAAGCTTCGCTCAGTCTGTGTGGTTTATCCCCCTCATCTTCCTATCCTTCCTTCCTGATGCAACTTGGGGCTTTTTGGTGGCATCATATTGACACTGCTGGTCAGCTTACTCTGAAAAGAAACAGTTACGCATTATTTTTGTGAATATTATTACTTTTTGTTGGAGGAACCAAGGCAATAAGTTCTGTGTTACGACTAAGATTTTCATAACTGTGTAAGGAACCTTGAAACCAACCCAGTTTCAGTATCTGCATTCTCTGTGTGGCTCTGAAGAGAAGAGTTTCTGGTTTAAAACTGAAATTGGAACCAATAAGTAGCCGGGTTCCTATGCTGCTTTAATATACTTAGATACTCTTGATTCTCCTACTAGAAACTTGCACCAGTTCAAGTGGGTGTTCAGATTTAGGGAGGAAATAGATTTTAAATCTTCTTTGAATGTGATTTAAAAAAAAATAAAAGGAACAATTTTTATGATAGGAAAATGGACTCATATAGAGAAAAATGGGGTTTTTTAGTAACCCTGAACAGCTGTAGTTAAACTTAGAACAAACTTCTATTTAACTCCAGTTTTTAAAAATAGAAAATCAAAGTGTCTCAAAAAAGTTTGAAATGGAGTATTTTGAGTTTACCAGGACGTTCCATTCTTTACTTGTGTGTTTTGGGTGGACTAGAATGAATTGAAGTCAAAATATTTCCGCCACCCATTCTATGCTCAATTGCTCAGCATTTTCAGATGGAAAAAATATTTGCACTGGAAATTTTCCAGGCAGCTTTCCTTTGATTTTTCCAAGCTGATTCTCTCATTCCTTACGCTTGTGGACAGAAATTCTCAGCATGGTATCATGATCCCAACTGCTCATGAATGCCACTCCAATTCAAAATAGTGTAATTTCAGAGTTTCCTGAACTAACACTATACCTGTGTGCTGATGCCATATGTACTTGTGGCTTTTTTTTAATGAGTTTGCTCCCACTAAGCTGGAAAACCCCTGGAGCAGTTTGGGAAGCTGTAAGCATTGCAATGTACCTGTTTCCTCAGCCCTGCCTGCTGCCATAAGTCCAGAGCACAGCTGAGGGCAGGAGTCTAAGGAGTGTTGTATGCCATGGGATCCCTGATGTGCTGGAATTAAACACCTGTGTTAAATAACTCTCTGCTGAGCCACTGTGAAAATGCGTGGAGTGCTCAACAGTCCTGAACATTTTCCATCTCTCACTTGGGCAGGTGGTCTAAGGTTTGAACTCTCTTGTTCAAATAACACCAAGGGCAGGGATGTGATGTCAAGACCTCTTCAAGGCCTTTATTTTCATTTTGTTGCTGGTTTTGTTGTTATTTTTAATGTTCTGTGATAATCTTGAATTTCCATACTTAGCAGTACAGAAATATTTCTATTCTGTGTATTTACTGTTATGTGTACCGTTGGCAAAATGTTACAAATGATTACTTGGTTTAGGAGTGTAGAACAGTTATATACCACAAAATAAGTTCATGTTAGCAAAGGGAAATTACTTAAATGCATCTGTGGGGAGAAAAAGGCTAATCAGATTTTCTTGTAGTCTTAGACTGTCTCTAGAGTATTTTTATAAACATGGAGTTCTTCAAGACCTCATAACTCTCTACTGGGAACAAAGGCTGTGTCTATAGCCACAAATAAATCAAAGCCAGAGCCTTTTCTCAACTTCTATCCCCCAGTTATCCAGAGTATGAAATAATTCACTTGCTTCCTGTATGGTTTTGGCTTGGACTGGCTAACATTCTCCTAGAGTTTTCCTGAACAAGGTCCAGGGGTTTTGCACGTGCTATGGACTGCTCCGGGCAGGAAGTTTGGACACTGTAGGAAAAGAGAAGTTAGACATGTGTCTGTAAGCCAGGCTCCTGACCTGCAGGATGGGACTGGCCTCTAGATAATCCATGACTTGCTTTATTTAAACGTAGAATTGCAGAACCACAGAATCATCAAGGCTGGAAGAGAACTTCACGATCACCTGGTCCAACTATCAACCCACCCTCTCCTAAACCTCATCACCAAGTGCTGCATCCAGATGCTCTCAAACACTTCCCAGAGCTGGTGACTCCATCACCTTCCTGGACAACTTATTCCAATGCTCCAAAGCCTAACCAGACATTTCACCTTCAGTTGAAAAATTATTTCTCATATCTCATCTGATTTTTTTCTGGTGTGACTTATGGTCATTTCCTCTTATCTTTTTGGTGAGAAATGGCAGAAGAGACTGACTTCCACCTCTCCACAACCTCCCTTCAGGTATCTCTAGAGAGCAGTGAGACTCCTTCAGAAAATCATATACACAAACCCAAAACTCAAAACCAAATCTCCTGTTAAAATTGGGATAATGCGCTTAGACCAGACTCCTGCTGAGATGTGCCTTGTACAACAAGATGGCCTTGAACTGGAGGTTTAAAGAAGAAGGCAGCAGACCTTCAGCCTGGCCAACCTCTTCCTCCTTGCACTCATAAGGACCACAACAAAGGACAAAATAGCTGATAACTTTAATATCACCACCTCCTAAAATTCATTCAGCTCTGCCCACCCTGAATCAAGCATCCTGTGTTTAAAGAAATCACCATCCATGTTTTGTTTCATCCTAAATGTTTGCTCCAGAGAGGTCTTCAGACCTGTTCTAAAAAAGATCAACCCAAGGAAATTTTTGCTTGAAAGCACCGTGGATTCAAAGTATATGTGAGGTATCTTATTAGCCTTGAGTTTATTCTCAATTCAGTCACAGGAAATATCCATTTTCCTGAAGAAGCAGCAGTTGTCATATTTTGTTGCTGTAGTGTGTGTAATATCAATCTCATGTTTATTTATGCATGTAAAGATTTTATTATTTACATTTAAATATTTATAACATTTCTGCATAAGCAGCCAAAAAAGTTCATCTCTGCCCTTTAGGAACTAAGCAATTTCATTTTACTAGGTAGACTTTTTTCTATATAAATAATTGACACATTGATTTCTCCCTCTGTCTTGATGCTATTTATACTATTTCTTAAATGCAAGAGGGTTATAGAACTAACAGACTGACTGGTCTGTTTTTATTGCCTATCAAATCCAAACAGACTAATATATCACATGAAGGATCTGGAATAGGGAGTGGTGATAAAACAATAAAAAATAGGAATGAATTCATTAGAATTCAGATATGGAAGCCTATGCTAATTACATTGCTACATTGAAAAAGTGTTTGTTTCTTCCTGGAAATAACTTTATGTAAATTTTTTTTTTTTTCCCATCTGAGATTAGCAGTACTGTCTGGCTGCATAGCAATAGATATAATTGTGGTCTTTCTTTCAGTAGTACAATCTTAAAACAATTTTTGTAAAAAAAAAAGGTATTTTAACAGGATTCAGTGAAGCCATGATGATTATATGGGAACCTGTACTCAGAAAAGGTTTTCCACTGTCCAGTGGACCATCCACATCTCCTTCCAAGGGTGAGAAGAGCACCTTGTTCATTCTCCCCTTCCTTCTTCACTACCTAGTCCGGACAAGTTAAAACTGGCTTTAAAATTTTAAAGTCTTCATGACTTCTGCTGAAAAAAACAAACAAACAAAAAAAACCCCTGCTGTCATAAAATGAGAGAAACAAAATCAGTACCCAGTGAGAATTTGAAATATAGGAGGTGAAAGCAGATGCACCATTTGTGGAAAAATAATAGTCAAAAATTCCTCCCTCGTTTAATACTATCTCAACACAATGATTCAATGATCAAAGTAGTTGTTTTGTTTTGTTTTGTTTTGTTTTGTTTTTAATTTCGTTTAAGTCAGTACAATCCCAGTTAAGGAGAAAGTAAATAAATTTCCAAGAGTTAAATTCTGGAACCAATCAGCGCCAACTAAATGGAATTATAGGTATGTCAGGCATTTTCACCAGATGCATCATTGTGCAAGGCTGTGGTCAAAGACACAGAAAGAGAAAATCTCATCTCCATCCATTGTCTTTACAACCCAAGCAGTCAATGCAGTGGAAAAAAAAAAAACAGGAAAACCAAGTGACTTACCCAAGGTGTCAGGTAAATTGGAAATACAAGTGTAATGTCCAGTTCTGTGCTCTAAATCAATTAGCTATTCTCAAATCCATCTTGTTTCACAAAAGGAAAACACAGTGCTCCTCCTTTTAATTGTCGCTCATGGTTTGTTTTCCTTTGGCTGCTCCTCATCCTTTTCCCAATTGTGTATTATCCCACATGGAAGCAAACTGAGAGATTGTTCTTGCTTCTGAGCAGTCCTCAGAATCACACCCAATTTACCACATAATTTGCTACATAAATTTCCTTTACAGGTGTTGAGGAACCAGAGCCTGGGGATAAATTTCCATTGTTTCTCCTGGATCTATTAAAACAATCTCATACTATTTTAGTTTGCTATTTTAATTTTTAGGGTTTCATTCTGTTTCCTTTTCAGATTTAGAGATGAACGTTCTTTCTTTGCTCAATTACAAAAGCTCAAGTTTATATGGAATGTAGGAATCTGCCCCAATGTCAGTGTCACCATCTTTGCAACCTGCTCAAATAACACAAGGGACAAGAAGGTAGTGGGAGCAAGAAAGGGTAAAGGAAAAGTCAGAGCTATCAATTTAACCTGTACCTCAGAAAAAAACCTATATTGAAACATCTTCATTGAGGTTGAAAGTCAGGCATGAAAACTAGATAATTTCTATCAAAATGTTCTCACTGTTTTTTCTAGATCCTGACTCAAAAAGACATAGTTTTTAAATTTATAACTTTTATTTTGAAATTCAGAGTCAGCTCTGCCCGTTATTATTGGGATTTATGCTCTGCCCGTTATTATTGGGATTTATCTTCTGGACTTTAAGCAAAGTTAGACACCTTCATGTAGAGTAGATAATAAAGACCAAGCTCCCTTTCCACAGAGGAAAGAGGTGTTTTCAGAGAGCTGTTCATCTCCTCCTGAGGCCTAAAAGTTAGGAAAAGAGCCTGATTTGGTAGGCATGTATTTTTTTTGCATTGACTATTAAAGGAAGTTACTGCACCACTCAGTTCTGGATGCAAAGCTTCCAGAGCTCAGAGGACAAGTGAGATAAATCTTGTTGTCTGTGACTTGCCTGTATGACAAGTATTGCACACAATGAGGGGATGGTTTCTCCTGAATATGGGGAAGATATATTTTTACAGATTATAGATGATTGCAGGTTTTTCCATTTCTGGATTTCAGAGTAGAAGGTTTATAGGGCTTCTGATATTCCCTTTTCATGCTGTTTCTTTTAATTTTGACTCTAGTATAAGGTTCAAATACATAAACTAATTAGAACATAAACTTCTACAAGACCCTCTGGAAGTTCTAGATGTATGGCTGCACCTAGAGAAACTGTGGCTGCCCCATCCCTGGAAGTATCTGGATGGCGTTGGAACAACTTAGTCTGGTGGAAGGTCATGGAATACCTTCCTGTTCAGGAAGATTGTTCCAATCCCCTGCTTGTGCCAAGGGGTTGGAAAAAGTTGTTCTTTAAGGTCCCTTCCAAGCAAAGACATTCTGTGATTCTGATTGCCAGCATCATCATAAGACCTCTCCCCTGTAGAACAAATTTCACCTACAGAAATACATTTTTTGGTGGACAGGTATGTATTGCATTGATTCCAATTTTCAGCATTAAAAATAGTACAAACAGGGAAGGTTTGGAAATACCAAGGACAGATTATTTTAGGAATTTAAGTACTTTAAGCCCACTGAAAAAACCCTAAAGTTTAAGTGCTTTCCTTAGAAACAAACAGTTCTGTAGATCATAGAATCTTAAATCATTGAGGTTGGAAAAGGCCTCTGAGACCATTGAATCCAAGCATTTCTGCAGCTGATGTCAACAACTAGAATGCTGGTAGCCCCAAGGAAACATCCTCATGAACTAGGTTTCCTTGCAAGGACTGAGGGTCTGATATTGTAAGTGTCTTGCATAAAAACTGTCACTAGGACCTGCATATACAGAGAAAAATTCTTCATAAGTTGAGGAATAGCTTAGTTTCTTTTAAATATTTTTTATCTCTTACTACTGCTCCACTACTGCTTTTGGTCTATATAATCAGCTAATGAGATTTCCACTTCTTCAGGCAATGAGGCAAGATGTGCTCGAAGAAAAGTTGTGCCTGGATTCATTGCAATACATTCATATACTATTAAGAAATATTTTACAGAGCAGCACATTTAAACAAATATTAAATTCACACAATTGTTAATCAGTGTGCCATCTGGAAACATTTGAAAGTTTAGACTCTTAATTGCCTGAATCTCATAAATGTTCAAAATTGTTGCGTACTACAGGCTATATTGCATTTAGGTCTTTTTTTACTGTATAAATACATGTAATTAAAATGTGAGACAGGGACACTTTCCAGCAGCTGTTGTGAGAGCTGTAACCATCTTCCCTATTAATCTTCAGGGATTTGAAATATGTGTTGCTGAGCACCAGGGTCAATGACATGCCGCTACATTTGAATCCCACCATTTGACAAAGCATTGCATTCTGTTTCTAAATTCTTTCATGCGACTGACAGCTACATCCATTTCTTCCCGAGGCCACTCTTTAAATTCCTTTGTACTTGTAGAAGCAAGTTTGCTGGCTCAAGAATTTTGTCTTAACTCTGCCTCTAAGACTTGTCAATGGCAAATTAGGACAAGAAATTCTAATTTATGTTTCAAAGGCACCTATGGTCGTAAGAGAAACTATTTTTATTTACAATTTTTTTCCTCAAAAGTGTCAAATCAAAGATTCTATAATTACTATATATTTTCAGGAGATGTCATCTTATGTTGACTTCAGGGGGCAAGTGGTGGATAGGGTTAATCTGAGAAAAGTCAGTGAAATGCACAAAGGATTTTTGTTCATGGCAAATGTTACTTGGAGAATTAACTACCTCAGTAAGAAAACAGAAATATTTGGGGTCTCAGCTGCTCTTCTCCAAGGTGTTCGAGCACAGAGATAAGAGATACTGAAGGGCAGCTTCTTCTTGTCCAAATGTCAGTGGAAGAGTTTCTCTTCTCCTATGCCCTGAATGGTTTTGGCCAAGTCAGTGAAAAGTAGTTCAATGATGGAGCATCTACTGGTTTTCAGTTCAACAGTCTGACATGAGCTTTAACAACATTGCTCTCTTGCTTTCTCATTAAATTCTCCAAGTGCTTTTTTTTTCCTATATCCCCTTGCTCTCCACCACAAATCACAGATGTTCTTTTGACTTTATCCCCATCAGTTCTCAAGTTATGGCCATCAACTATTGACACCTTTTACAGCCAACAAAGCAGCTGGCAACATATGTGGCATAGACACCATTGTCTTGTTTCCAATACTAAAGCATATTTTATTGAAGTGGGGCTTTTTTCTGACATAATTTATAGATATTAAATAACTGTGATTATTATCCTAGGGAAGATATGTAGTGAGGAAGAGAAAGAAGTGACTCATGATGGCCCTTGGTGTATTTGGAAGGCATCTTTGATGCACTCCTGTGCAGGGCCAGGAGTTGTACTTCCATGATTATTATGGATTTTCTACGGATATTCTCTGGATATTACTCAGGATATCTTATGATTCTGTGATTCTGAGTTGGTAGCTGATGGGAAGGATTCCTGCTCCAAACATCAAGCAGTAAATTTTGGTGTGTGGAGTTGCCAGAGGATACAAGAAATAATGACTGAATTTCCTTGCTCTTCATCCCATTTCTAAGAGGATCTCCATCAAAAGAAAGGAAAAACACGTTTGGACACAAGAAACCTTGTATGTTGGGGAGCTACATGACTAGCAAAGCATTACTATGATATGAGAAGGGTATAATTTGCCCTCTTCCTATCAGATAAGAATTAGTATGAAAGGAAATAATTCTTCCTTTTATTTTTTGTTTTCCTTTCCCCCCCCACCCCCAAGTTTATATCCCTAGTACAAGAAATAAATCATAAACTGGATCACCAAAGATTTCTCTTGCTGTCTACATTGTGTTTCCAAAATGTCCTTTCCTTTAATTTTTCAGTGGTAGACCCCTGTGGAATCAGACACCTCCAGGAAAAAGTCCTTTGTCCGATGAGCACATGGAGGACAGTCAGATGGGGTAGTGGTGGACTTGCAAAATCAACTGTTTGTTCTGCCCTTTCATCCTGACAACTCTGATAAGACAACTCCTCTTAATCCCTTTTCTGCCCTCCTGCAGGTGTGAGGGATGGAGCAATGACTTCTGTTTCAAGAAAAGAGAGAGAAATGCTGCTTTTTCAGATGATGATCCCACAGAACCACTGTAAACTGAGCTTCAGCATTTCTTCTTTATTATCACAATCTTATTTCTTTCCTTGAGCTTATCTGCTCTGGAAGGAACACGTATTTTTTTGAGGAGAGAGAATTTTAGACATAGAAGGGCACCTGTACCAGTTCTT
The DNA here is from genome assembly GCA_013397195.1 of Hylia prasina. Classification (NCBI taxonomy): domain Eukaryota; kingdom Metazoa; phylum Chordata; class Aves; order Passeriformes; family Sylviidae; genus Hylia; species Hylia prasina. Next base: position 476,458 of record VYXD01016010.1, read on the forward strand.
ATACAAACATTACTGGAAACATGCAGAAGGAAAACTAGAGCTTTAAATCTGTATTTTTGTAACACAGCTGACGGAGCATAATGCAAGTAGGGCTTCCATACCTTTGGGTTATGAAATGAGAGACACAGGGCCTGAGTTATTAGTGTTAAAGAAAAAGAAAAGTGCTGGTTTGGCAGAAGTGAAAAATTCCCACCAATTGACTCATGCAGTCTTTCTATGAGTACAAAATCAGATCCACAAATACAGAATAAAGAAACAGGTAATTTTAAGTAGATGGTGTGGGGGAACTGCTCTTTAGACACAGTTATATCACAGTTATTAAACTGTGTAGAGCATTGGCATTCAGAATTCCCAGATTTCTCTTTCAAGGCATCAACCTAAGACCTGATTTCTTTGTATTTAATATCGGGGACCTGGTTTTGTCCTTTCTTATCTGAATTTGGAAAGATTCCCATGTCCCAAATTCAAGGTCTGACCTATAGTCCAGTGTAATTTCTTTCTGCTGCTCTAGCATTTGAAGAAAAGGGTGATTTCACCTCTCTTATCTTGGGTTGGAGTGAAAAAATATTTCTTTTTACCAATCTCTACTGCTGCTTTCCTACGTGACACTGGACAAATCATTCCACTTTTTTTTTTTTTCCCCAGCATTCCTCTCTTTCAATCTTACAATTCTAATCTAAAATTATTAATTTCTTTGGTCCATTTCAACTCTTGTCACTTCAGTCCTTTTACTTGTCTGTAAAACAAATGAAGAAAAGTAGTTCTACATAAATCAAAGAATTATATAATATCCTGAGATGGAAGGGGCTCATAAGGAAGTCCAACTTCTGTTCTGACAAAGGAAGACATAGAATAAATCAATGGGGCATGAGAAAAATGGCTAAAAAAATGCAACAAAATCAGTTATTTTTGATCAGTGGGACAAGTGAAGCCGGGCTAGAAACGGGTTCATGTTTTCAACTGGTTCTTCTCCTGTCCAAGAAGGTGCAAGCTCCAATTCAGGCTTGTGAACGGTTGTAAAATTCAGAGATTCTCTTTATTCCAATAATTCAATGGTATCAATAATGACTGATTATCAGATTACATCAAGTCTACTCTACCGACAGGTCACGCAATTTTACAAAACTCCAAGTCTGTAACATCCTTGCAATCTGAACCCCATCTGTCAAATTTTGGCTGAAATTCGTTGACAGATGTTTTGCAATGCTGCTGCTTCTCTCCAGTTCCACCACATTCCTGCCCCAACATACCTTTGACACACACTATGATATGCAGAAAAATAGCAAAGCAAAGCTGCTAAATTCCTCTTCATGCCTATAATAAATCCATATCAACATCTAGAGCAACCTGGTCTACTGGAAGGTGTCCCTGCCCACGGCAGAGGGGCTGGGAGATGACCTTTAAAGTCTCAAACCATGCTGGGATTCTGTGATTGTTTTTCGGAGTCCAAGCTGCAAGTTCCACTCATCATTTCATACCTTGGCACGGGACTTTGTGGGGAAAAATCACTAATTAGGGAGTTCCTAAAAGAGAGAAATCCCACAATTGTCTGATTGAACAAACTTGATGTTGACTGGCCTGATATTCACTATTTATCCTCCTGTTTCTTACTGCTTCTCTTAGCATTTTTTTTTTTTAATAGAAACATATTGACCACTAACTCACTTCCCCTAAAACTTTCTCACACACAGCCCACAAAATTTCTGGGTTAAAGAAATGTGAGAACAAGTTAAACCTTTCTTCTTTAGCAATCAGGCTGAAGAAAGGGTTAAGGATATTTTCTGCACCTGGACATTTTTTCAACAGTAGCAGAGATGAGCAGTCAGACAGCAGCCTTTGATCTTTCCATGCTGTGTCACAGCTTGTGCACAAAGGTATTTCACGTGTGGTTTGGGAACGTTTGCCATCGGACTGGGAAAGATAGGGAATGCCATGATAAAGAGCACTAAGGAAAGACACGTTCTCAGGCCATGTTTCCTCACTCAAAGCTGTCAACATCCCTTTTCATTCTATAACACCATCACAGCTGGATGGTGACACAGCTGGAGGCAATCCTTCAAAAGTCCACCTTGCAAGGTCTTCCCTGCCTAAGGTGTAGATGGACATAGAGGTGGAATTGCATTTCACAGTGTCATCAAGACAGTTCCCTGAAGATCTGAATCTCGTTCCTTTTACAGGAATTGAGGCTCAGATTTTTCCTATATGACTTAAGGAGCCTGAGCTAGTGCAGAACTATTATCCAGCAGAGGTAGGAAGGAAGAAAGAGGCATCTCAGGGGGCTCAGCCATCCTACCTAACATCTAAACCATCCCATGAATACACTTATCCCTTTCTTTGTATTGACTCCAGAAGCAGTCCCTGTTGCCACAGAGATCCTGAGTGAGTGCTTCAAGTTGAGTGAGATGGATACAGATCTGTTGACTCAAACCATGGTGGGAAAACAACCAGCTCAATGACACCTTGCAAAGGAAGGTGTCACGTCAGAGCTCACCAAGCTAAATCTAAATTACTGCTGATTTTAGTACGCTTTCCATAAAATTATATGACTTGACTGGAATCATGCTTTCAGAGTATTTGTTGGCCCTTGCATGTAATGTAGGTGATCTGGTTTTCTTTTATGACAGGAATGAAGTAGAAATAATGGTTGTTGAATGAGTTTATTAAGACACATTTTATACAAGACCTATTTTTGCTACATGTGATGAGACCACATGATCACAACGCTTTTCTTCGAGGTGTTTTTCAGACTGTATTAGATAAAACAGGAGAGCCAAACCCCTGATAAAGCAAGAAATTACAATGGAAATCAGATTCAGTGTTGTATCTCCCCCACCATTTTATCTGTAGGAGTGGAATCATTAGGAAGTTAAGCTGAACAGGACTGTATGAAGTCCCTTACTGTACTCCTTAATAGGAGACCAAGATGAAGGACTAGCTATATCCAAACCTTTTTGAAAGCTACTTATCTAATCTGCATTCATAAACCACCAGTGATGGATATTCCACCTATTCTCCTAGTTCTCAGAAAATATAATACAGCACTTCACTTCCTATCACATTCCTTCCAGATGTTACAAATATGCCACTTGAATATTTAAGGAAAAGTTAACAAGGAAATAGAAAAACACAAGTTAATCAGGATTAATTTTTGTAATGAATTTCCACCAGCAGCCTAGTACTGGACATGCATGGCATGATTGCTTTTATATACTGGGTGGAGAGGACAGAAGAAGAAAATCTGGGCCAAGGACAGCTTTTTGCAACATAAAAATAACCCGATTTTTAAATTTAATAGACTGGATTCTTCATAGATTAGAAGCAAGTGCAAAGGAACTCTGGAAAAAAAAACAACCCAAAACCAACCCTGTGACTCTCCTCTTTCTTCCCCTCCAGGGCTGACGGATAATTGATTGTAAAGATTTTGGCATGTTTCAGGACTGTTTCAGGACTCAATTTTGCTTTCCAAGGGCTTGCACAGAGGAGGAAATCCACACACAAAAGGGATGAAGAGATTTTTATATGGGTAGATTATTTTTTAATAAGTAATAAATAGTAAGAAGTAATACGGGAATTTGGAGACCTGGAATAAATCCATGAAGGCAGAGAAGAGGAAAGCTTTATTATAGGCTTGGGTAGAAAGAAGTGGTGATAGGAAAGGGAATGGTGATGACAACTTTTTATTTATACTGTTTTATCACCATCTAAACAGCCTTATACCTATAAGTATACGTGATCTGACACACAATCATGTAGATTCACAGGAAATTAAGGGTGGGCACAGATATCAGCGTGTGTGTATGTGTATAAACACGAGTTTATATTAATATATATAGAAAACATATACTAACATATGTTTTTCTATAATTATAATATAACGTCCTCCCCAGCACAGGAAGGATGTGGACTTATTGGAGAGAGTTGAGATGAGGCCACAGAGCTGATTGGAGGGGTAGAAAACCTCTGCTTTGAGGAAAGGCAGAAAGAATTGGGATTGTTCAGCCTGGACAAGGCTTTGGAGTGACCTAATTGTGGCCTTCCAGTGCCTGAAGGAGCCTGCAGGAAAGGTGGAGAGAGATTATTCACAAGGGCCTGGAGTGACGGGACAAGGGACTATGGCTTCACCCTGAAAGAGAGTAGGTTTAGATTATTATTAAGAAATAATCCTTGGCTGTGAGGGTGGGAGGCCCTGTCACAGGTTGCCCAGAGAAGTTGTGGCTACCCCAGCCCTGGAAACATTCAAGGCCAGGTTGGATGGGGCTCTGTGACAATAGGAAAGTGTCCCTGCCCATGTGGGGGATGGAATGACATGATCTTTCAGGTCCCTTCCAACCCAAACTATTCTATTATTCTAATATTACATTGTCTTCCCTTTCAGGCTTCACAAAATTAATAAGTATTGAAATACTCAACATATATATTCGTAGGCAGGACCTTAATGGAAACACAGATATAGAGTATGGTTTAAACAGCTCTCTGGTTGTTCTTGTGCCACAGGGTTAGAAGTTTTTGCAGCATTAATGAACTCAGTTTTCTTCATCCTCTCTCTTGTCAATGGTATGATTGAAATCCATGAACATTATTCCTCTCCTGAGATCTGAGTAGTTTGAGTCTTGTCAAAGAAGCAGAAGTAATTTCAACATCAATAATCCTTGTCACCAAGACCCTTTGCCAAAGAATAATGCATATAAACTGGTCAATATACTCAAATTCTCATAATAAAAATCAGATACAATTGTAGGCGAAACAAGAGCTTCTCCCAGATTTTTTTACAGCCACTGTTGCTTCCATTCTTGGGGAAATTGTAGCAGGAATCCTGACAGCCATTTACTTTTGCCTTCATTTCAGACCTTTCACAGTTAATAAACACTTAGTGTTTTCGAAATTAATTGCAGCACAATTTTCTGCACTATTTAGAGAGCCTTGAAAAAAGGAGTTGTCAAACAGACCCAATATGTCTCTAACTCGACAACCATATGACTTAGCCTTGTGTTTTAGCCATACGGATGAGGAAGGCAACTGTGATTACTCCTCGTGGAAGGGGGGGTGTGAGACAAGATTGCTAATGTCAGCCTGGCTTGTCAAGTGTAACCAAGACTGTGGAATTGCTGAGCTGTGTACCCAAGAGTGTGTCAAGGCTGGATAACTTCCATAAAATAGGACAGGCCATCACGTGGTGCTCTGAGCCAGCTAGAGAGTTTGTGTGCCTACAGCAGATGTGCTGTGTTAAAGATAGTACCCAAAAATGGTCAGGTGCCAGCACGACAAGTCTGTGAGCAGATCATCCCAGCAGGAGCCAATTTCAGTGAAACAAGCTGGCAAGGCAGCACACTTGTCATGGATGCAAATGCCAGATTTGGCATCTGCAGGTTTGTGGCACGGGGGAGAGGGGGGTAAGATCCAAGTTTCCACCACCAACTGGTGCCAGGGCATCAAAGAAGAAATCTCTCAGATGTTTGGTCTGTGAAAAACATTGACTTGGTTGCCTAAATCTCATTTAAATAAAAGCAAGAAGGAAAAACAACACCAAACTAAATCCCAAGGAGTAGCTAGTTTAAAACCAGGTGATCTCCTCTACACATTAGTTTAAAAAATAACCTAGGGTCCTGGTTTCTCTGAAGTCAAATTCTCATCGTGGCATCTGCTCATACTTGTACAAAACTATTCACAGCCCAAAAAGTGCTGGAAAAAAGAATTTTTATAATATCCCAGTTCTCAGGGCCCACAATGGGCAGTTCTTTGTAGCCTTTTCACTCTATTAAAGATAATTGAAATTTGTTCCAATAAACACAGAAACCCTTGGCCACCAAGCTGGTTTGTCATTCAGACTCTTCCATGGGAGTTTAAATTATTAAGTCTGACAATTGTGACAGAGAATGATGGACAATTTTGTGTGGAGAACTTTCTGATTTACCCAATGCAGGTGTCATGTGGGAACAGAAAGCACAGTGGCATGTGCTTCAGGATACAAGGAAATTGCTTAAGGAGAAATTTTCAGGATTGTCTCCTCCCTGCAAGGTTTTAAAATATCTGTGACAGTAAAATATACATCTTGTACTCTGTGCATTCTACAGCTGTGACTGCCCCACCCCTGGAAGTTCTCACAGCCAGCTTGGATGGGGCTTGGAGCAACCTGGTCTGGTGGAAGGTGCCCACCCATGGCAGGAGGATGGAATTAGATGAGTTTTAAGGTCCTTTCCAATCCAAACCATACTGGAATTCTATGATTCTACTACTGGAGAAAACCTGCACCTTGCACCCAGACAGAGCATCTGTCTCAAGGACTGCTGGGATAAATAAGGGTTCCTATCACTAAAGAGATGTTTTCAGAGTCACCCCAGAGACAGATGGTTTGGAGCTTCACTTAGATGTTCATGGATGGTGAGTGCAAACAACTTGCAGAACAGGCTTGCCAATATCATGAAAGCAATGCCAAACCAGCTGTTTTTTTCATTGCCTGGAACCAGGAAATGCTGGTTTGCCTAATTTCAGGACAGTGAATGGTGGCTTAATTTCCAGGACAATATATCCATTTATTACAGTCAGATTGTTTTCAAGGCAGCAAACAGTGATAGCTTTTTCTAGTATCTCAGCTGGTAAAACAATGTTCATTGGAGAGTTCTTTTCCCAGGAATCCGATTGACCAGGATTCAATTGGTAAGGAGTTGAGTCTTCTACACAGGGTATTCCAGATCTGTTTTGCCAGTTGTTATGTTTATCCTACAGTTTGAATCTAAGTTGGAGAACAAAAATCACTGAAATTGTTGGTATAAAAATAGGTCACACATGAATTTGAAACTCAGATGAGGAAAAAAAGAACAGGGAAGATGATTATCTGGAGTTATATTGACTGAATTTTTCTCTAGCCACTCAATTTTGAGTATAAGCTGAGAACTTGGACAATATGTTGGCAGATATGGCACAGGAATTACAGCTGGTTTAGAAGAATTTTTGCCTGCAAGGGTGGTGAGGCTCTGGCACAGGTTTCCCAGAGAAGCTGTGTTCAAGGCCGGGTTGGGCAGGGCTTGGAACAACGTGGGATAGTGGAAGGTGCCCCTGTCCATGGCAGGAGGTTGGAATAAGATGATCTTTCATGTCCCTTCCAACCCAAATTATTCTATAGCTCTTTGATTGGTTCTATGATTTGATTGGTTTTATGATTCTCTTGCTGCTTCATATTCACAAGGGGAAAAATGATGGGATGGCTTGTGAAATACCCAAAACCTGGTGGAATATGAACTGGAACTAATCCCCAGGAGGACGGAGATTCCCTTTCCCCCTGCCCTGCCAGACAAGCTCCAACCCCACACTCTGCCCGGGTTAACTCCTAATCATTTCCTTTTAATTCCTTGCCTCTTCTCTGTCTGTGCCTGCAGAGCTGGTGGTGACAGAAGTGACAGCATTTCAGTGGCTGTGTCACCTGTCCTGCCAGCATTGAGAACAGAGCAGCTCTGTTCCTGCGCTGGTGCTGAATCCCCCTGAGTGTGTGACACACCCAGAGGAAATCCATCCTCTGCCTTGCCTGGATGCTGTGAGCTTTTGTGCCACCAGAGAGGTTCTGTATCCCCACCTGGGACAGTGGAAGGTGTCCCTGCCCATGGCAAGGGGGTGGAATGAGATAAGTTTTAGTGTCTCTTCCAACCCCAAACCATTCTCTGATTCTGTGATTTTATGATTTGAATTGTGGTTGCATCCACCTTTAGCATAATTAAAATGCTATTACTGTACTGACAAACTTTATTAGAGAAGACATATCCTGTATTAAGGAAAACTTCATCTGATAGAGATTGAATAATTCCATCTCCACAAGGAGCAGACAAAAAATCCTGTGTTAAAGGATTTTTTATTCTATTTTATTGCAACCCTCTCCACAAGTTTTCCTGCTGCAGCCATTTTAGTTACTTTTTAGCCTGTCTTGTTAAACAGCATGGTTACAGTGGAAAAATTTCTTAAAGTAAAGCCAGTTTGCCTAGGGAATTTAAAGAGTATCCCTCCTTAGAGGTATAAAAACTATCTATATGGGGTCATTGGCAACTTGCTCTTCCTGGCTTTACTTGAACAAGAGGCTTAGAGCAGATGATCTCCTGAGGTGACTTCCAGCCTGTGATTCTGTGAAATTTCAGTTAATTATTTTTTTTAAATATGAATAATTCATAACACAGTTCTTTGATATCATTTTTAAAAGGAATTTAAAAACATCATCATCATCATCATAATGTCACCAGGTAATGCCAAATTTAACTTTTCATTGCAAAACTAAAAAGGTTAAAATAATTGGAATTATTTTTGAATACGAATTGCTAATAATTTCCATAATACTAATGTTGCATCAATTTTAAAGAGATCAATCTTAAGTTATCCAGTTACAGTTTAAACAAACAAAATGTAAATATATTTTTCCCAATAGATTTCAACCTAATTTCCCTTAAAATTTGGCAACTACAATGTAGAATATCATACCAAGAAAAGCAGTAGATGAATTTGTAAATGTGGTATAGTGCACTCTGGACTCTATTTCCCATCGTGTTTCCTTCCTGCATTTGTTATGTCCAATTATGGCAGACCCTGGAGACACAGTTGTGAATATGGTGCCAAGTGATATGAGAACACAAGTAAGTTTCAAGTGCTACAAAATTGCTTTTAATTTTATAGGTATTCACTGATGTTGGGTCAAAGAGTTGATCACAAGACCCATCTTTAATTTTAAAAAGACTTTTTTAATAACCAAATTATCCCTTTGTAATGAAATATTTACTCCCATGTTCAACCTTTCAAGGCTTCTGATTTTGTTTAATATCTGCCAAAATTGTCTTACTTCATTCTACTTTTCTTATTCAAATTAGATTATTTATCAAATGAAAAGCAGAAATTCACAGTGAGTGATTCTTCTTTTTGGTTGTATTTCAAGGGGAACTACATTGGAAAAGAAGGAAAATACATGGTTTTACCATCCAGTTTACTTCCAGAAATAGAGACCTCGGAAAGGCAATGATTTTATGTCCACATACAACAAATCTTTTCTTATATAAAAGCCACAAAAATTACTAATAACTGTGGCAATGAACACATGACATTTACCATAGATGCAGTTTAGATCAATCCTTCGGAATATCTGTAGAAAATTATAGTTGGCAATATGTCCCACGACATTTCTGGAACACAAATTGTGAGCCTTTGCAGCAGTCCTCTGTGTGTTTGGAAAGTTTTTTATGGCCTGCAAGGAAAATAAACTGATTTATGCCTACTCTGTTCTATCCCACATGCACATGCATAAGTGCCCATCCAGGCTTGAACACAAACATTAAAAGAGCATTAGAAAAGCCACTGAAGTGAAGCATTGCAAAGCTAAGACATGCAAGACTTTGCCACCTGTGCAGATACACCTTCTTCCTTTGTCATGCACATTGCCTCCTGGAAGACTTAATTCCCTGATTGCCTATTCTTCTTCCAAAATTCCATACTTTAAGGACAGATGCTGCTCACCAAGCTAATCATTAATCAATATTTCATTTTACCTCAATTACTCAAAACGGTGTGCAAAGTCTGTTCTGCACTGAAAGATTGCATGTAGGCAATTAATATCTAATATTTATGTGTGCTCTGAGTATATACAGATATTGATTTTTTTCTATTCACCTTTAGCTTCCCTACAAACAATGAGATTTACACCTGGACAAAACTTTGACTGACCACATCTTTGTGCCATTTCAGGTTCACTTTGGTGCTCTGAGGAGTGCATGAGATTTCTTCATCCTGCCAGAGAAACACCAGCAAACCTGAAGGTAGATTTACTTTTTGAACTGTTTTTGAGCCACTCTGCTGCATGTTGTGATTGGGTGGCTAAACATCAACTCCCAGATTGGCCCCTTGTTCTAAACGGATAGAATGCCTTATTCCAGGTACACCTATTCCTTAAGGAATGCTCCAGTACACTAAAGAACATCTTGGATTATTTTAGCTGTTCAGCAAGTTTTTGCTGAATGCTAACTACATCAAGCAGTGAGGAAAAAACAGAGCCCAGAATCCACCATTCCCCTTTCCTGGCAAAGATTCCCACCTGATAAACCACAGTATGTGTCTCTCCAGGTCTGCTTTACTTGTGGCTCTGCACGTGGTTACCCATGGCCTCTGTCAGACAGAAAGGGGAGAGATTCCTTCTCTCTAACCTACATAGTTTAGATACATCTAGTTAAATCCTGCTGCAGGGGCATGGGAAGAGCAGATTTAAACTTTTCTCAGGCTGAAACTGCCCTGCTACTTCGATTCTGAGATTCCCAGGACAATGTTTTAACCACGGGACCATTATGTAAAAGATGAGTGTTGGCAGCACCTCTCCTGGCAGGTGTGAAAACACTGCTCTCACTATCCAAGCCCAAAAATTTGACTTAGAGACCTATGCCCAAAAGAAAGTTTCTTGTCTTGGATACATCCTTCTCTGAATTCCCCAAAAACAAAGCACAGAGAGTGTTTCATACCAGCCACTTCCCTCAGCTGGCTCAGATGTTTTACCACTAAGTGGGTACCTGCCTAAAGCCCTTAACTTTGCCCAAGTTTTCTGAAGTCAAGCGGAATTAACTGTTGCTGCACAGACAATGTAGGCACCTCAATCTGCAAGGTGACTTCTGGAGACACTGGTTTAGAGATGTGGGGATGCTGAGAATGCCAGCCCCAAATCCATTTTAGGATCTGGGAGATGCAGCCCATTCAAAGCCATTTATAGGCAAAAGAAGGATCTTCTTTGCATGAAACAAGTTTGGAGACAGACACCTGACAAGTATATTTCTCCTTTTTTTATGAAAGAGGAGACCTAAATGTGAACCCATGTTTCTTGAGAGAAACACAGATAAATTAGAAATTCAAGCAGGATTATCCAGGCAGGCATGCAGAGTCTGAATCAATCTTCCCACCTCATTTTTGCTGTGCATGGAAACTGTGAGGGTCAGAGGAAGGGACATGGCTGCCATTGATCCACCCATGTGGAGGGAGTGATAATCCTCTAAAAATCAAGAGAGAGTCAGTGAACAATTGCATTTCTGTGTGTGTACAAAGAAACACTCCCAACCACCCACCACAGAATTTACCAGCACAGCTTTTCTACCAGAGGTGATTCTTCACACAAAATATAATTGAGTAGTGAATACTTTAGCTTTGCTGCAGAGAGCTTTGGATTCTAAAAGCCTACGGGCATTGACTGAAGAAGTTCCTGGAAGAGAAATTCATTGAGAGCTATTAAAAATAAAGTTACAAACCTGGTTCAGCCCAAATCCAGAACTCATTGGAGGCTGGAAGAGCATTTTGTGCTCTCTGTATGCACCCAATTGCTGTGTTGTGCCAGAGATATTCATCCCCAGTTGTGGTCAGAGGAGACCAGCTGGGGTTCAGTAAATGAACCCATATTTCCAACCAGGAAATTTATATGAGGTCCAGGAGCTTTAAGAAATAAAAGTGCATTAAAAACATGTCATCCCTGCCTTCAATCATGCTGTCATACCAACAAATACAGCAAGGAGGATCCTGAGATTCTACCAGTGACTGAAATTTATCCATTGCTCAGACAAAGGTTTCACAAGGTAGAATAATTCTTCCAGATTCCTTAAATTCAACTCTGGAAGTAGGAAATTAGCATAATTTTGTGTAAAATCTTTCCTTGGTTTGCTGTTCCTAAATGCAGAAATAACCTCATCTGCTGTCAAGGCAAGAATATCTTTCACAACCATGTCTTTTAAATAATTTAGTTTTTAATTTCAGTGTCCATGAAATGTTTTGAAAACAAGACAAACAAAAACTGCTGTAAATTATCTTAGAATCACAGAATGGTTTGGGTTGAAAGGAGCCTAAAAGTTCTTCATTCCAGCATCCCTCTGCCATGGGCTGGGACACTTTCCTCTATCCCTGATTGCTCCAAGCCCTGTCAAACTTGGCCTTGGACACTTCCAAGGATAAGGAGGCAGCAGCTTCTCTGGGCAGCCTCTGCTAGGGTCCCACCACTATCTTCTCCTTCATCATTCTGATGTTTTGAAACGCAGATATAAAGTGCCAAGAACAAAACAAAACAGCAGCAGCAAAAATTAAAATAAAATAAAATAATTTTTTAAAAAATTCACTATTTGTTGTATTACTATGAGATTATTTTTCCCACCAGTTAACCCACTTAACAACAGCTACCCAAAGGCTGGGCTATCCTTCATCTCCAATGAGCAGCCGTGTTGTGTGGTGGTGAAGAAATACTATAAAGATACTTGTGCACAAAAAAAAACCTCTTCTCATTCACTTTTAGGAGAAGAGAAAAGGGAAAGGCAACAGTCAGGCTGAGTTCAAAGACTTCAGTTTTATACTCTGAGCCTTCATTTCCAGAGAAGGAGCAGCCAGGGCTTCATCTGAAATGACTGATACTCACTGCCAGCCAGTGCAGCCAGTCAAAGTAACCTGACTTAAAGATGAGGCTAAGCAAGAGGATAGCACTCACAAGGGTTTTTTTCCTGTCAAAGATGTTAAGAAAGAGGAAGAAAGGATTGTGTCATAGGGAGGTTCAGCACTTCCTTTTGTGCAGTCAACAGAAAAGCTCCCACTTGTAGCCTTGCTCTGAAAAACAACACAGTATGACAAGTCTGATTGATAGATTCATATATTTTTTTTCATATATATATATATTCATATGTATAGAGAGAGGCCAGAATACACCTAAATTCATACAGGATAACAAGAGTACATAATTCTAAAAGCAGAGAAAGTACCAAAGAGTTGTAATGATCTTGTTTGACTTAGGGAATTTATCATGAAATAGCAAGTGCTCTAGTTTAGGTTTCTGGCTTAAATCTGTGTCAGAATATAGAATCATAGAATGGTTTGGATTGGAAGAGACCTTAAAGTTCATCTTATTCCAATCTCCTGCCGTGGTCAAGGACACTTTCCAGAGACCAGGTTGCTCCAAGTCCTGTCCAACCTGGCCTTGAGGATACTTCCAGGGATGGGTAAGAAGATGAACAGTTTTCACCCGAGGTATATTTGGGTCCTAAGCTCCACAAAATGCCATGTTAGACTCAGTTCCAAGCAGATAAAAGGCACATCACTCAGCTGGTACAGACTGGCACTCCTGGTGACAGTGCTCATAGAGTNCCACCAGTTAGCCCACTTAACAACAGGTACCCAAAGGCTGGGCTATCCTTCATCTCCAATGAGCAGCCGTGTTGTGTGGTGGTGAAGAAATACTATAATCATTCACTTTTAGGAGAAGAGAAAAGGGAAAGGCAACAGTCAGGCTGAGTTCAAAGACTTCAGTTTTATACTCTGAGCCTTCATTTCCAGAGAAGGAGCAGCCAGGGCTTCATCTGAAATGACTGATACTCACTGCCAGCCAGTGCAGCCAGTCAAAGTAACCTGACTTAAAGATGAGGCTAAGCAAGAGGATAGCACTCACAAGGGTTTTTTTCCTGTCAAAGATGTTAAGAAAGAGGAAGAAAGGATTGTGTCATAGGGAGGTTCAGCACTTCCTTTTGTGCAGTCAACAGAAAAGCTCCCACTTGTAGCCTTGCTCTGAAAAACAACACAGTATGACAAGTCTGATTGATAGATTCATATATTTTTTTTCATATATATATATATTCATATGTATAGAGAGAGGCCAGAATACACCTAAATTCATACAGGATAACAAGAGTACATAATTCTAAAAGCAGAGAAAGTACCAAAGATTTGTAATGATCTTGTTTGACTTAGGGAATTTATCATGAAATAAAAAGTGCTCTAGTTTAGGTTTCTGGCTTAAATCTGTGTCAGAATATAGAATCATAGAATGGTTTGGATTGGAAGAGACCTTAAAGTTCATCTTATTCCAATCTCCTGCCGTGGTCAAGGACACTTTCCAGAGACCAGGTTGCTCCAAGTCCTGTCCAACCTGGCCTTGAGGATACTTCCAGGGATGGGTAAGAAGATGAACAGTTTTCACCCGAGGTATATTTGGGTCCTAAGCTCCACAAAATGCCATGTTAGACTCAGTTCCAAGCAGATAAAAGGCACATCACTCAGCTGGTGCAGACTGGCACTCCTGGTGACAGTGCTCATAGAGTGCACAGGGAAGATGGATGAATATTTTGTGTGTGGACTTTTGCAGTCTATGGACAGTCCCTCCAGGTCAGGACTGGGAGGCAATTTCACACATTTCATTTTTTTCTGCCCTCCTCTCTTCATGTGTCACACACAATCCCAGCTCTGCCTACCAAGAAAGCAGAAGACTCTTCCTCCCTAAACAGGCACACCAAAGCAATGGGGATGTCATTGGAAGAAATTAAAAAGCAGTAAAGAATGGGATTGTGTCACAAGAAGAGTCTGTATTTTCCTGTTGTGAAGTCAGTGGAAAAGTTCCTACATCTCAACTTAAGCCAAAGGATAAAGTACTAAACTGCAGTAGTTGGAATCCAACACAAGAGCCAGAGGCATGTGAAACTCAGCTATTTTCAACTGCACAAACCTGTGCAAACATAGCTTTCATTTTTCTTCCTCCTAAAATTCCCTCATAGTTATCAGCTTCTAATTTCCTCCTAAAAATTCCCAGTAAAATTTAAAGTAACAAAGCACCACTTGGCTGTGTGCTGTAACCAGAGCTTTTGCATAGTTCTAATGTGAAATTTCACTGCTCATTTCTGCTCAAGGGTCTGGAAACCTTTGCAATTACTTGTTTTGATGTCCAGTCATTTATAAAAGGAGCTTATTAATTTTTTTTTCTATTAGAATGGCCAATGACTTGTATTTTATTTAGCCTAAGGCATCCAGCACTGTCCCAAAGAAATCCTTCCTGTTATCCAGAAACTGACTTATAACACTCTAAGAGGCAGCTTGGGCACTGTCTCTCCATCAGTAAAAAGATTTAGTTAAGGATGGCTGGATCATGGCAAGTGACATGAGAGCCAGGGAAAACATCCTGGTCCTGCTACACCTGCAAGCACAGGAAGAGTGAGGAACCACCCCACAGTTCCTGCCTTCTCCACTGCCCACAGAAATAAGCTCAGTAAATAATTTTAGAATAGATATCAAACTCAATAGCTGGACCAAAATTACTCCCCTGAGGTTGCAGAGGGAGTCTAGGAAGGAGCCATTGGAGTTGTAATTCAATACCTCAAAACAAGATTATCTCCCTTTTCAAAACTTTATTTATGTCTAAGAAGCAGTGGACTGGTCTTGAGCATTCATGTTTTTGGAAACTAAGGTTGTAGATAAGACCTCAGAGAACTTCCCTGCTATCATGTCTAGTTCCACTCACCATGAATCCTTTCCTTCAGAAAAGAGGATTGAAACACAGAGGAAGAGGGAAAACTGCTGATTTAAGCTCTTCCAAATGCCAGTGACTGAGCTGACTGCACCATCTCCTCCACATAATGGAATTCCAGCATCATAATGAGCGTTCTCCCAGTGAAAGAAACACATGTGGTGGTAGTTTTGTGAGGATGGTATGGATTTACCTGAGCCGGTTTTGTTCCACCTCAAAATAGAGTATTCAATGGCATTTGAGTACATTAAATTTTGCAATCAGTTGACTCAACCCTTGTTAGTTTATCATTAAGACTGAAGGTAAAATCTCAGTTATTCTAACCTCATTAAACTTTTTTCCCTTCCTTTTATTTTTGGTTGCTTTGTTTTTTTGTTTGTTTGTTTGTTTGTTTGTTTGTGTGATGCCAGCTCACACATTGTCCCTTCTGCAGTCTCATTTTCCTTTGAGTCCCATGGGGATAAATTAGCTGTACACTTCCCACCAGATGGTTGCTCTGCAAAGTGGAATCAAAGTATGTGCTGAGCACCCCTGCACACGTTGAGATTAAATATGGATTCATGGATTTCTGTTTTCTGTCCTCCCTTAACTTTTCTGTCTCCTCTCTAGGACCGTGAAACAGCTGCATGGGTCAGATCCAATATGAGGTGGAGAGAACATGTGGGAAAAGCACATTCAGCTATTCCAGAAGCAAAATCCAGGGCTTCAGCACTACCTGGGAAGCCAGTTTTTTTCATAGTTATCTTCCAGATCTTAAGATTGTCTTGGGTTGTTTGGGATTGTTTTGGGTTGCTTGGGATGGTTGGGGGAACTCCTCTCCATTTTCATTCCCTCTGGCTATTTTCCAGGTTTACAGTCAGGTTCCTACGCTATCCCAACAGGCTGGATGTAATCCCTCAGCTGCCTTGTGCAACTGCAATTCTTCCCAAAGAACCAGGAAAACACAACTGAGTCCTCAGGAACTGGCAGTGAATGAAAGTCAAGCTGAGCCTACCTTGCTCAAAAGCTTTTTTAGGACATGCAGGGTCCATAAAGGAGTTCTTGCTGTCCCACATGCCAGACATTGCAGAGGCTACACTTCACCCACCCTGGACAAGGGGCAAAATAACACAGAAATCATCATGAGTTCAGACAACCAACCTGAATTCAGCCCAAGGTTCCTGTAAGGTTTGTGGGTTTTTTTCTGATGTGATGCTGTAATCCAATATCAAAACCAGAGTGGTCTTGGCTTTGTTGCTCTTTTAATCTCAATTCAGTCAGTGAGTTGAATACACCTACCAGAACTGAAAGCATTATTTATGTAGTAGAAAAATATTTAAGGTGCTTGGATGCCTAAATTTCCCCAGATTTCTAGCTCTGTTCAAAACCAAAATATGGGAAAAGTCCAAATTTATTACTGTGTTTAAACACATAAAGATAATTTTTATAGAGATCTAGTTATCAACAGTTAATTTCTGTTGACTTTCTATTCTATAGACAATATACATAATATATATTGCAAATGTAATATTTATTGCTATTGAATTCTTTTTGATTTTAAAAGATAAGGGGAGGTAGCTAGACAGTATGTCAGATATATTTGTAGCTCAAATTAAAAGAAGATATTTTTTTTTTAGTAGTAAGGTCATTTATTTAGATGCTAAATTAAGGGCCATTGTCAAACAATCTTCTATCTAATGTAAATAGGAAAATTCTGATTAACATCCTTTTTCTGCTGAAGTAGGAAGAGGTCGGAAAGGATCTCTACAAGTCCTCTGGGTTTAGTGGGTGAAGCTCCTTTTGCACGAGATTTGCCCAGTTCCTGAGCACTGGGTTGGGGTGAAGGAACTTTGCAGGATGAGTACAATGGAAATGTCACAGCTGTCAACATTTGCTTGATTAGAAACACTTGTTAATGTCTTAGAACCTTCCAGTACCTAAAGGGGCTACAAGGGGCCTGGCGGGAGACTTTTGGATGAGGGCCTGGAGTGACAGAACAAGGGGGAATGGCTTTAAACTGGAAAAGAACAGGCTTAGGTTAGATATCAGAAAGAACTTCTTTACTCAGAAAATGGTGGGGTCCTAGCACAGGTTGCCCAGTTACGCCTTCCCCATCCCTGGAAGTGTCCAAGGCCAGGCTGGACTGGGCCTGGAGCAGCCTGGTCTAGTGGAAGGTGTCCCTGCCCATGGAAGGGGTTGGAACGAGATTTTTGAGGTCCCTTCCACCCGATCCATTCTGTTCTTCTGTGATCCTTTGCACTAATATGGCTTTATCTACTGAACCTGCTCTGATCCCAAACTCATCGGTCACCAGAAAACCCCAGTAAAGGATGAGGAGCTATCTTCAGAGCCCTTTACAGACACAGTTGTGCATTATTCCACTCTTCTGCAGTTGTGGAAACTGAGGCACAGACCTGTGGCCAGAGCAAGCTGAGGATCATGGACTTGTCATCACCTATCAGAACCAGAAAATCTTTCAGTTCTGACTATGTCATAAACAAAAATATCATTGCCTTTATTCTCTAAATGATCCATTAAAAATTAAATTCAAGAAAATTAATTAAAAAAAGAGAATGATAAGAATATGAAGGCAAAAGGATTTTATTTCTAGCAAATGATATCTGCATGGGTGGAATCAAAATATCTTCAAATAGCATAGGAAATGCACCCATTCCTGTCACCTAGCTAAGTAACCCACTAGGGACAACAAATCCCCCTGTAGCTGAATCCCAGAGCTCGTGGGCACGATATGTCTCCTGTGGGCTGTTGTAATCAGCCCTGTCAAATCCAAAATCTTCCCTCCCCGCCTCTCTCCCAGTTGCATTTCCTTCCTCCACCAACTGCTGGACAAAAAAAAAAAAAAAA
>VYXD01016010.1:499235-561649 GCA_013397195.1 Hylia prasina
GGGGCTTGGAGCAACCTGGGATAGTGGAAGGTGTCCCTGCCCATGGCAGGGTGTTGAAACTGGATGATCTTTCGGGTCCCTTCCAACCCAAACCATTCTGTGAGTCCATGATTTACCTTTGCAGCAGCGCTGATTCATGAGTATCAACTGAATGTAAGGAGAGCACAGAAACAGTCAATAAATGCTGGAAGTGAACATATGTTAGAGATTTTGAAAATGCGTTCATTAATCCGCAAAAGAAACGAGATCTTCCTTATAAGTCTCCACAAACAGTTTGATCAGGAGTTTCAAGGTTTATTTTGTATTTTTTGGTTATTTTAATTAGAAGATTAAAATGAAGACTACTTTTTTCCTCAGGGAAGTATGGTTAATATAAGTCTGTTGTAAAGTTATGCTGCTTTTTCTTTTCCTCTGACTATTGCTACCAAAAAAATTACTGCTCTTGAGTAAAAAAAAATACTTCAGTTTTCTCCTTCATATTATGAACAGGAGCTTAGGCACTAAAGCTCAGTTGTGGCTAGACATTAAGAAAAATCTTTTAGTAAAAACCAAAAAGGTTGCAGTATTCAATAGCTCATATTTTTAAAAATAAATAAAATAACATCCGGCCAGAAATTACTGAGGTACATTTGATTTTTCTTGGAAGAGCAACAGACTAAGTGACCTCATCCAGTAGTCCGTGGTCTGAGATTGACTTTCAGCAGAGAATGCTTTCAAAATCTCTAGACAGTTTTGGACATTGAGGCTACTTGTGACATAATTTTGGCAAAACTGAAGAGGCCTTGAGGTTGAAGCTTTTTTTATTGATCTTAAAATATCTACAATACACACGGTCACACCTAATTTGGTTATTGAGACCTCTTAATAGAAAGCAGAGAGAAACACACAGTTTTAAGGTACAAATGTCTGACCTACTGAAATGTTTACCTTTGGCCAGGTACCCCTCATCCTGGTCATGTTATGGATGCCATTAATGCAATCATGCCAATCATAAAATCATGGAATGGTTGGGCTGGAAAGGAGGTTAACATCATCTCATTCAACCCCCTGCCATGGGCAGGGACACCTTCCACTGTCCCAGATTGCTCCATGCCCCATCCAACCTGGCCTTGGACACTTCCAGAGATGGGGCATTCACAGCTTCTCTGGGCAACCTGTGCCAGGGCCTCTCCACCCTCACAGGAAGGATTTCTTCTCAATATCCCATCTAAACCTACCCTCTGTCAGTTGGAAGCTGTTCCCCCTCATCCTATCACCCCAGATCCCTGTAAAGTGTCTTTCCCCATCTTGTAGGTTCTCTTCAGGTACTGGAAGGCTGCATTTAGGTGACCCCAAGCCTTCTCTTTTCCAGGCTGAACAATCCCAATTGTCCCAGCCTATCTCCATAGCAGAGCTGCTTCACCCCAGGGGCCTCCCCTGGTCTCATTCCAACAGCTCCATGTCCTTCCTGTGCTGGGGATCCCAGAGCTGGAGACAGGACTCCAGCTGTGGTTTAGCTAAGATTAAGCTGACAAAGAGTAGGAATGGAGTTGAACGTGGTCATAAATGTTGGGAGGTTGGATGCTAAGGATACAGGAGATGCAAGTGGAGAATGTACTTTTGTGATGAATCTTTTATACCTGTGCCATCCTTGGATACTTCCTAGAGAAATTCTTGGTACTGCTCGTGCTGTGACATGCTTTGTGGCAGCTCCTCCTATTTCATATCTCTTAAAGCCTGACAGTTAAGAGCTAAACAACAATAAAAGTGATAAATTTGATCTTGCACATTAGAATCAAATCTGTTGTTATCTCAGACCCTCCGAGCCCCAAGCTGGGTGCCAAGAAGAGCTGTCCTGGTTTCTCTCAAGCAAAGAACATCTCATGTGGATTGCTGGATCATGTGGATTTATTGCACAACCTATGAACAAACTGTGATTGTTCTTATCTAACCCTTTTGGCTGTACATCAGTATTTACACCACAAACATAAAATATACACTTTTGCTTTGACCCCATGCACTATATCCACAGTTTGAGCTCCATTCCTATTGATTGTGTGTAGTCATGTTATATCTTCTTGTTCAACCAATACATCCAATGATGTAAATATTACTTAAATAGTCCATGCAGTTTGCATTCCAGGTGAATTCATACAGCTATCCTCGTAGAAAAGCTTGCACACCTGGAGGTTAACATCTGTCTAAGCAGAAAATTCATTTCTTTTCATTTAGTTAACAAGACCCTGTCATTGTAATAAATGAATTATGAAAAATGAGTGTTGGTAATCACATGCACAGAAACCTGCAAGAGATTCTCAGCCATGGAGGATGGGACAGTGTTCAGTTGTCCATACCATAGACCTCTGCAGTGAAAATATCTCCAAATCAGCTAGCATGAAGAATTTTCTATTTTTAAGAAAAAATGTCACATTTAGAGCAGTTTACTTGATAAGAATTTAAGGATTATCTGGATTGAACCCAGATACCATCTCTTTTCTCCTTTAATCTCTTAAGGGACTAAAGACGGTCAAACTCTCTGTAGCTCTGCAGTACAGACCCCTGCATCATGAATCCAACCCATCTTATTTCAGAGTTCTGTAAAACTGCACAAAGATGTGGTTTATGCAGAACTAGTCACGGCAAAAGAAGTCACAGGGTTTAAAATTACTGTCCTGAAAGTACACAACAGGAGGAGCACCTGAAGATCACAAGGTTGGTTTGACCACTAGTCCTTTTGCTGAAACCACCAGTCAGATGGCAGCCCAACTATTTCTAGTAAAAGGAACCTATAACTTTTCCNACCAGTCAGATGGCAGCACAACTATTTCTAGTGGTGCCCCTGTGTAAAAGGAACCTATAACTTTTCCAGGAAAAGAAACTTGGGATATTTCACATGTGACATGGAACAATCTATGCTTAATATAAGAAAAATTAATTGTGCTTGATTTCAAAATGGGTAGAACCCTCTCACCAAAAGAATTCCTCTTCACCTCTCCAAAAAGATTTTTTAGGGTATTTTCAAGCATTGAATAAGAAATGCCCATGGCAGTGGTTTGGAATGAGACAAGTTTGTAGGTCTTTAAGGTCTTAAAGTCCCTTTCAACTCAAACCATTCCACAATTCTATGAAATTAACTCATGGTGAAAAATTAAAAGGTATTTTGTTACTGCAGAGGTGCATGAATAATGACTAAGAATAAAATGAAATATTTTATATATTAAGAAAAAAAACAAAAAACCCACACCTCAGGAAATGGCCTGTGTAAGACACGTGTAGGACTCATACATTCATGTGTAAGTAGTTTTACTGAGAGAACAAAGGATGTTCCTGGACATTCCCATTACATTACAAAGCTGGTGTTCCAAGAATAATATGCCTGAGAATAAAACAATAATTATAAAACCACAAATGAAATCAAAGCTGTGCTGCTGAAAGCCTTAAGCAGCGCAGGTTTACGAGGCATGTAAATATAGCAGCTTGGATAAAGATGTAAACCCTTACATTGGACTCTTTACAATCTCACACTTCAGAAGCCAGTGGAAATACATTGGACTGAAAATGTGGGTAGATAATCACTGGATCTCTGTTAAGAAATGCTGTTCATTTTCTTTTAAAGCTGTGTGAATACATGCAAGCTCAAATTAAGGAGAGCAGATAACCAACTGCACGCTGGAGATGAGCAGGCTGCTTAAAGCGACCACATAATCGGTGAAGCTTTAAAAAAGGAAGGAAACAGCCTGAGGCCTTTTCTCCTTCTTCCTCGAGAATGTGACATCATTGCATATGACACAACACCTTGGAAGGAACCATATGGGGAAATGCAGACATGTTGCTAACTAAATGTGAGCTCCCTCATGATGAAAAAATCTTGTAGCTGGCCAAAGCCTGGATGGTCTCAGAGAAAGCACAGTTTAAGCAGTGGAACTGACAGTTCTACTTCAAGGGCATTTTTCATGTCTAATGCCCTTTCTGTGCAGGATTTAGAGAGCCATACAGAATATAATACTGGGTTTTATCCAGATCTAATCAAAAATTGTTGATTCAACTCAACTCCTTAAAATACATGAGATGTGCTGATGTGGGTTTTTGCTTGACTGTTTACAGAACTGAATTTTAGATCCCTAAACTCATTATTTGTTGTTAGCTATTCTATTGATTTAAGGAATATATATACCCTAACCCTACCTTGTAATGTCTCTTTAGGATGATCTTTGTATTTTTTTTCATTAATTCTTCATTTCTCTAAATTGTAAAATCACAGAATGGTTTGGGTTAGAAGAGACATTACAACTCATCTCATTCCACACCCTGCCATGATCAGGAACACCTTCCACTATCCCAGGTTGCTCCAAGTCCTGTCAAACCTGGCCTTGAACAATTAATTCCAGGGATGGGACAGCCACAGCTTCTCTGGGCAACCTGCCAGTGCCTGTTGACCTTACTGCAGGATTGGATTACAGTTTATATCTAAAAGCTCAATTTTTTAAAAAAATTCATTATAATAGTTGTCATCAGTAGCAGAAACAGCACTAGCTATAGTAGTAGCAGCAATAATAGTAATAGTTGCAGCAACAGTGAATTTAACTGAATACAGTGTAAACTGACAATTATTTTTCAGTGCTGCTCAGGTTGTTTAGTGATTGTCTCTGAGGATATGAATAAAACCTCTCAGCTTTAACAGTGAACTTTCATCATGAATATCCACATTCACTGACACAACAACTGGTTCCAAAGTGGTCTTACGTGACTTCAGCAGAACAGGTGATCCAAACTTAGATCCAGCTTTAGATTGTGAGTGTTAATAAATGAGAAAAGGGTAAAATTGAAATGAGGAAGCTGCCTGAACAAGTTTTTGGTTTTTTTTGTGCATTAAAAATTACAAGAACTGCAGTTTCAAGTTAAAAGAATTTCCCATGGAACACAACATTTGCATTTCTGTGAGCCCATCCAGCTAATGGGATGGGAATCAGCAGTTTCTCAGAGTTCCACTATGAGATAATGCATTTCATCTTTAGTCCCTAAACTGAAAAAGATGATGGACCCCAATTCAGAAATCTTTCACATTCATCTTGGCTTGAAATACCACAGAAACCCATGTATATAATTAGAACTACCTAGACAAAATTAGACATTTTATTTTTTCTCTTCATTAGAGACTGAAATCTATACTTAATTTTAATGATCTGTCTCATGAAAATGACTCATGAAACCACCTAATCATGTTCTTGATTTTTATTTAAGTCTCTGATTAAATTCCATAGAAATTAGTCAATTTTAAGCTTGCCTTTAGGATTTACAATGAGCTTAGGTGCATTCTTGGTTAGCTACCTTGTCCTGAGTGGTTTTTGGTAGGTTTTGATGGTTTGGGATTCAGATGGAAGATATTGCTGTTTCATTTCACAGTTTGATCATGAGCCAGGATACCCAAAAACAGGGGGAAAAAAAAAAATCAATGGAGAACTTCCAAACAGAAGATTTTTTTTTTCTTTTATTTAGTCTTTTACATGCAAAGCTACTTATATTTTCACTCCCCCATGTAAGCCTGATGTATTCAGACTAACACAGCTCCAACAACTGCAGGCTAACTCCATCTCTGGGGTAAATGCATGGCCTGGAGGGATATATTTGATTCATAATGGCTATGGCTGAATTACAGTGAGTGCTGGAGTATTATTTATGTTATATCTGAAAGTTCAGATATTGAAATTATTTAGATCCAGATCCCTCTAAGGATAGAAGTACAACACAGGTTAGATTTATGTGGCTGAGTCCAGGTGAGTGATCCACAAGCTCTGCCTCAAAGCAAAGGTCCCTCCACTTGCACCAGTAATTTTCTGTGCATGTTCAAAGGCCTTGTCTGGAGCCAGCACAGGGAATTTACTCAGCAAACCATTTCCCTTTCACTGGGATTCACATCTAACCATAGTTAGGATTTACAAACTGAGTAATAACAGATCTATATCCCAGATTTTTTTGGGCAGGATATTTGCAAACTGCTTAGTCCCCTTCACCAGGAATGGAAAGTCTGGCTTGATCAAAACTAATTCCTTACATTTCCTGGAATTGTGGCTTTATCCATGGGCACTCCTGGGCTCTCATTCTGTGTGCTAAGGGCACAGGAAGGAACTGGAAGTTGGGAAGACAGGAGGAGAAAGAATTGTAAGAAATCAGGGGCTTTCTATCACATTTATATCTCGAGCTACTCTGCAGAAGGAGGTGCAAAACCTCTGAGGCTAGGAAAAAAAAACAGCATTATGTGTATCATGATTCAGGAGTTAATCCACACAGAAAAATCTCATCTTCCATTCAGGTACATGCAATATAATCTAGGAGAAAACAATGACTAAATGAACTAAAGACCCTTACAAAATACAGTGAAAATCAGATTTTAGAGTTAGAAAACTTTCTTTCAGTTAAAAGTGCCACTAAAGAAAATTATCTTGAAAATCATAATGTTTTCCTTCATAAAATTCAGAAGCAGAATTTTAAAATTTTTATATTCATTGTATCTCATTTTATGTGTCTTTCATTTCGTTATGTATTTTCTCTTAATTTGTATTTATATATTTATATATTTTATATTATATGTTCTTCTTCTTAATTTATATCACTATTAAAAGCCTGTAATGTAAAATGAAATTGGAAATTAAGTTTTAGAAGCAATTGACTCTCATTCTTCCTTCCCTGTCATGTCTCCTATGGACAAATAGGATGACCCACTGTGACAGCTTTCAGCCTTACCCATTCTCTGAAAAATTCCTAAAAGTAGTATTTTGTGATATTAATGTGAAGACTTTCTGAATTGTTAAAATATTAAATTGTCCACTGGAATATCCAGCTGCAAGATAATTTCTGAAACAGTAATTTATCCGCCATTAGGACCATCATTGCCATTAGAAAGCAAAGTTAGATGTGCAATCAGAAGCTGGGATTGCACTGGGCTTAACGTTTGCCAGTCGTTATCTGGGAGAGTTCAGAAATGAAAAGAGAAAAGTGTTAGAATGAAAATTAGGATACAGAGCAGGTAAATCACTCAGCCTGATATTGCTTCATTTTGAATGTGCCAGGCACAGCATGTTTGAAAAGAGTACAGCAGCAAAAATTCACCCTGTATCATCAGATAAGGGGTTTTTGGAGAAGAATACTCTCCAAAATGAAAGCTGAAACTGAGATTCCTATGTCTGTGCTCTGGAATTTATTAAAATGGTCTGAATTTCATAGGAGCAAAGATCTGAAAGAGATCCTGTCCCCAGATCAACAGCTGCAATCTCCTGCTCTGCTGATGAATTATATCACCTGACACCTTTTTTAAACAGATCTAGCACTTAAATATATGATTATCTGCCTTTTATGGGCTTATTGAGGGGAATCTGTTCCAAGTTTAATTTCTAGTTAGAAACCTACTAAGGAATCCCAGCACACCTGCATTCCTATGGTTAAGAATTAAGCATGTATTTTTCACATTTAAGTCCAAAAAAGGCTGTTGAAAGACAGTTTTTAGGAGGAAAAAAGATCACATTTAGGGTCTGACATAAGAGCTTGAAGCCCCAGGGGGTGTATTTTCAAATGGTTAAATGCAAACCTCTGCTGAAGGGAGATGTGACAAGGTGAAGGAAAGGGACAGGGATGGTGGGGACTCATGAGCTCAAATCTGCTTTAGTTTGGGAATTTCTGCTTTGTGCTCTGCTGGATAATGCAGATGCATTTCAGCACATTTCCAGATGTGTGAAATACATCTGGAACACGTGGGTAGCCACGTACTGTCATTGTCCACACTCTACACAGAAGCCTGGAAGACAAGGCCAACATAAAAGATGTCTGATTTATAGAGGTGTGACTGTGCCTTTGTTAATACACCTTCCATGGTACAAGGGTTGCTATGAGCCTGCTCTTTGGGCAAGAGGATGGGAAGTTTACTCCATGTTTCCAGAGAATCCAGTCAGTGTGAGTCACATGTACAGCAAATAACTATTCTAATGTAATATGTTATATTGAAGTATAATGCACATCAATATTAACATAAAATGTCATTTCGATACATATATTAGACTCTTAATTAACTTAACTGGAAAATGTTTACTACAAGTCATGGGTTTTGAAAAATTCTTATAACCTGGGCTTCTCACTTTGACTTCCCCTCTTTTCCATGCAAACAGCTGACAAGCAAAATAGTAGGCTGTGTTACAACCCAACCTCTTGTCTTTGAGAGGGTTAATGCCACTTTCTTTCTCCTTCCTTGCTTTTACCCTCTGCTGCCTAAAAAGAACACCCAGGTTCAATGAGTGACAAATCATTACAGACCGTACAGTGTAATTAAAAAGCACAGCCATTGATCAGCTGTGAGCTAAACCTGAGACAAAAAAGTGAGAGACCCAGAATAGCTGGCAAAACTTCTCATTGAATCTGTCTGAAATGGAAGATGTTCTCCCTGGAGGCATGGAGCGTGGCCCATTGTGCATTTCCATTAGAGATACACACTGACTCCGAGCATGCCATTGATGTTGGCCTATTTATGAAAGGCTGTTGAAAGAGGTTTCAGAGTTAATTGAAAAGAGCTGTTTCTGAAGTAAGGTAACTTCAAACAACACGGCTCTGAAATGCGTTTTAATGGACTGGAAATCAGTGAATTTTCCATAGTGCACATGAAAAAAAAATGGATGGCATCAACTGAAAGCTGTGTTGCCATTTGGTGGGATTTCTTTCATTATTATTATTATTATTGTTGCTGTTATTGCTACCAGCATCCCTCACTGTCACTGTCACTATTAACACCTTTTTTAACTATAGTTGCTCAATTGCCAGTGATAAAACAGCTTTGGTCTTGATTGATTAGGGGATCATTTTCTAGGATCTGCCAAAATATTGGTTACAAGTCCTTTCTCCACACATTTGTAACACAGGCTGCCTGCAGAAACTGCCAGGCTTGAGCCGTAGAAAACAGAAGGAAAAGCACTTTCAGTTGTCAGGTAGAAGTAGTTTCCAAAGCCCTCCTTTACCAAGTGTTTAAAATGTGTTTATTCTTAATGATATTTCCATCTTAAAATTAAAGCATATGCCTAAATTCAGGCATGGGTTTACTCAGGCATTTGTTTAGTCTCTGCCTTGAGCTGAGGTCTTGCACATAAGTTTGTATTTAAGTTCATGCTTAAATAAAAACCTTTTCAGCAAAACATGCACCTGAATTTCATAAAGAGTAACTGAGTATATGTTTAAAACTCAGTTTGTGATTAAATACTTTTTTCAGCTGAAAACAACATACTTTTAAATTATTTTTTAAAGCTTGGAAATGTGTAATAAAAATAGGAATGACTAAGCTAAATTTATGCCTTCCCTTCAATTTTATTTTGCAGGAATTTAGAGTGAGCAAGAAGGAAAGTAATTCCTTGCCCTTGGATGAAGTGAGTTTGGACAACTCAATGATATTCAGGCAAAAAGGAACAATATCAGATTCTGAGAAACTTCCTCAGACTGATTAATACCCAATACCTTGAAAAACTCATAAACTCCTGTGAATTGCAGGGGAAAGATGAGAGCAAAGTAACTCAGTATAGCACAAGCAATAATCAACTTCTGACACTGAGCTTGAATGATAATGAGTGTTTTACACCTCCATTCTACTCTCAATCCTCTAAGTAATTCACAAGTTCTGCTGAAAACCTCCCATGTTCCATTAAAAGAGATGACCTCACAGACATTAATTAACTTAATCTCACAAAACTCATTTTAAATACTGAAGAGCTGTTGTCCTCATTTTTAAATAAGGAATGAAACACAAGGAGAGTAATGAGTTCATACAAAACCTACCAAAATCAGCAGAAATACTTAAATCACAGCCTTGCACAGTGCTACCTTCACTCATTATTATTTTAAGTTTTAAGGCTGCTGGGTAAAGAAAAAAAATAAATGTAAAAACCCTGAAACACCCTTAGGGCACAAAAAAAGAACAGTACAAGGAAAAACCAGAAAAATGACTTCAGCTTTAAATAACTAGAAATCTCATTTTTTAGGGCTGTCATGACACTTTGGCATCTGCAGTGATTTTTGAAAATTTGTGGCTGATAATCATGGATTAACATGTGCTCAGCTTATCTTTGAAGTTGCTGAGGGTACTTACATGCATAGATTAAAAAATGTGCTACTTGTTCTGCAGAACAGGCCGTCAAAAAAAAAGGACAGGGATGAAGGCTGAGGTTGGAATTGAGGACAATGTAACTCCTTACTTTAGTAGATAAACAGCCTGGGTTTTCTGAGACATTAAATACCGAGTAGAGAGATTTATTTTTTCTGTCACTCCAACGTCTATACCTGGAGTATAAAAATTCTCTCTGGGATAGACAATTAGGCACTGAAACTTGGTAGGAACTAACAGCCATTGTGGTTATCTAATGTGGAAGAAAGAGGAGATACTGGAAGAAAAAAGGAAAACCAGAAGGGAAAACATTAATTTCAGCAACCAAGACACATATTTTAAAATTAGGATTAAATCTTGCCCGGAAAGCAGGATTCAGAGCCTCAGAATTGAGGCAGATTTGAGCTGAGAGTAGATTTGAGTTGTCAAAAGTATTCATTTGAGAAAAGGGACATTTGAGTCATTCAGATGTAGAGCTTGAACTTACATCTCCCCTCTTCAGAAGTGTTCTAACCACTAAAAAAAAGTGGGATTGTTGTTCTGTTCAAAGCCAAATTTTGAGTATATAAAATTTCACAGCTGTGAATCCAGAGGGTGATGAATAAAAGAACTTAACTCCAGCATCTGGAAGAGAACACATCTTATTCTACTTCTTTCTTCTGGAATATTTTGGGTTGGATCATTCTGGCCATACATAAAGTCTCAGTTTAATTGTCACCTAGAAATGAGTTTTTCCCCTCTATTGATTATAGAGGGAGATGTGGGTGACAAATGCAGGTGTACAGCATTTTAGTGCAGGCTCTCAGGGTTTGATTCAGCTGCCCAAATATGGGTACTTGCTGTCATTCCAGATGATCAGTAGGATCCTCTATGCTCTGATGATGCTGAATATATGATATTCAACTTCCACAGAGTTCTGGAGAAGACATTGTGATTAAGTTCCTCTGAAAAGTAACTCTTCACCTAAAAAGGTTGTCTGTCATAGATGTAATTTTTCAACTGAGACTTTGCATGGAATTTTGATTTCATCATTTTGTTTCTTTTCTGGATTCTCTGAATGTGTTGAGATATGATGCCTGTGCTATAAGAAAGAAGAAGTATAAAAAATATTAAATGGTGACCTTGGAATTATAAGAATTATATGGTAATATTTATTCAGTAGCAACTTTTGCAAACAGATCAATTGATTTCTTTTGGAACTAATTAATTATAAGCAGCCCAGACACAATTCACGTAAGCATACAAGACTCATCCTCTTTGGATAACACCTGTCACACCTTTAGTAAATAAGAACATGACAGAATGCGGTTTTGGGATCAGAGAATCATGGAATGGTTTGGGATGGAGGTGACCTTAAAGGACATCCAATTCCAAGTGCCTGCCATGGGCAGGGACACCTTCCACTATCCCAGGCTGCTCCAAGTTCTGTCCAACCTGGCCTTGGACACTTCCAGGGATCCAGGGGCAGCCACAGCTTCTCTGGGCAATCTCCAACATCCCAAGGAACAGTTCATGGCAATGACAATCTCAAGGTTGGAAACCAGGATCTCCAGCTTTATAAAGTTCTCATTAAGGTATTGCAGCATAGTTCAGGAGGTAGATGGCTGCAATCTGAGATGAACTGTGCTTTGTCAGAGTTTAATTTCAGGTAAAAATTCAGACTGAATGTCACCTAGTCATTTAATTGAATCAGAAATTAATTCCCTAGGGTCAGCTGAGATGGAAACATAAACCTGACTATAATCAGCATAACAATGTTAGCTAAAATTATGCCTCTGAATGATAGCACCTAATAGCAGTGTAGGGCAAAGTTTCCCTAAAGAGGTATTAGAAAAATGTGCTGCCTTGTCTATAGCCTTTGATATTGGGCCAGCTGTTTGCATATTTCAAAGTGAACTCTAAGACCATCTGATTTTCTAAGACCATACAAGTACCTGTCTATAACCTTCAGACTTCATTATCCTTCTTGAGCAAACCAAAAAAATTGACAAAAATAGGATTTTAAAAATATAAGTGGATGGGGCTTTGAGGAACCTGCTCATGGCGGAGGGGTTGGAACCAGACTGTCTTTAAGGTCCCTTCCAACCCAAATCATGTCATTATTCTATGATTCCATAAAGACAGAATCAAGTCTTCACTGCTGTCCCATGTTTTTTGGGAATGCATGACATTAAGTTTGTCTTCAAAAATAGTTTATTGAAAGACAGCACAGAAAGGTTGTGCTATAACATTTCTATCACCATCATCAAGCTTTCCCCCTCCCTTGGAACTTCTCCTGTGGCCCAACACAGAGAACAAGCCAGCAGACTGCTGATCTCTCAGAGCAGACTCTGAACTGGTCAAACAAAACAATTTTAAATGGATAATTAATTAATTAATGCAAGAAAACTAGTTTTTCTTTCACCTTTAAAAAGAGATCTTAAAATTTGCCTCAAGTAAGATTTATGATATCTACATGCAAAAACGTGTACTTAGCATCTGTAGATATTATGTTTGGGCATAAACTCATTTTTTTTAGCATCATATCTTTTGCCATCTGTTTTCTGAAGAAAACAGAGACCATATGCAAAGCACAATTTTCTGTTGGTGAAAATACGGCTAAAGCCTCATTTGCACATTGCTCAGTTAAATATTTATTTAGTGTGTATCTGTTGAAAGATCCATTTCCAAAAGGCTCAGGGATGTTCCATGCAGAGAGAGCTGTGTTCTTCAAAGGAACACCTGAATCTGGTTCAAAACTGGTATTAGAGAGTCCTTCTTCCTTTGAGATACGAGGCTGTCAGGAGTCTCAGCTCTGACCTTTCTTCATCAGACATTTCCAATTCTGATGGTATTTTAGATATTTCACTTGAGATAAACTCTCCTCTGTTATCTTTCCCTACTGGCAACAGAGATGGCCACGGTGATTTGGGGCTCTGGGCAAACTGGTCTAGTGGAAGGTGTTCCTGCCTATGGCAGCAGGATTGGAACAGAGATTTAAGGTCCTTTCCCACTCAAACCATCCCTTGATTCTATGAATTGTCCGACTTTTGAAAAATCATTGTCCATTTAGAAACCAGGAATGCTGTAAACTGAGAAATGAACTTGAAGTAGGGAAGAGAACAGATGTAAATAAATACTACAGATTAAACTGTGTAAATCAAAATAAAAGTGCTTCTGTTATTGCAGAAAAATTACTGTTAGCTATCATAGAATTTGGGGGAGAAAGTGAAATATTTTGAAGAATCTTAACACCAGAGAAGGGCAAAATATATAAATCAGCTTCATAAATAATGCTTGCTTTTCTATTGTGTGTAAGCCTTTATGTTTCAATTCACTGGTGCACATTCTGTTATACAAATAGAAATACTAATGAGAGTGTTTGCCTCTAACTGCAATTTTCCTTCAGCTGTTGAATTTCTGTGAAATTATCCATTGCTTTATCCTCTAGCCCAAAGTATTAATCAAAATTCCTTTCAGAACCACTGCCAAGTTTATCAGTGCTCGTATTTCAGAGCAGTAGGTTCACAATAAATTACTCCCCTTTTCCATCCATCAACCTGCTTGTTTTGAAGTCAGGGTGGGAAAGTTGGCTGAATTAAATAAGAGCAACATGTTAAATGTAGCTTCCCTCCCTACAAGCTGACTCTCAGAACCACGTCCTAACTACTGCTTTCTTTTATCTTTTACTTAAAGGTTCAAACAAGAAAGGAGTTCAGACACAGCTAACTACACATGTCCTTCCCTTCCCTTCCCTTCCCAAAACTGATAACTGTCTTGATGAAGAGTTTCTATATATACCCAGGGAGAAAAGTGTAATTAAGTGAGAGAGAAAAGGTTCTCATCTAATGTAAATTGGCCTAATTCCAGTTATCTTACTAGAAATCACTTCTTTTCCTCTTCATGTAGTTTAATTTAAATCTGGAGCTAATGCAAAATAAAAATGTATTTAAGATGCTTGAGAACTCAGGTACTTACAGTTCAGGGACAGAATAGTTATGAGGAATGAAATGAGCAATTTATAATGAAAAATAGCATTTATATTTTCATCTAAGGTAAGATCCAAATATAGAGTCAGTTTTGAGAAAAGGTTTGTATCCCCATGAAAATACCTGGCCAGTGTATTCTGATTTATTTTCACATGAACACATCTGGGACACTCACATGAACCAATGTACAGCTCAAAATCCAATTATACAGTACACCTGAGTTCCCATTGGACTTCTTGGCTCAAATGCTCTCATTGAGATGGTCAAACGTTAATGGGAAGTCTTTGACCTGCATGACAAATGAAAATTCAAATAAGACTAAATTGGGTGTCTTTAATAACTCAAGGCTGGTTAGAGATAGACATAACACGTTCAAACAAGAATTGTATTCTGAGTGGGACAGGAGGGATCACCATGCAACTTATGCCTCGCCTGAAAGCATTTTGTGATGCATTAAAAACATAAGTGCAGGAAATCCCAAATCTCTGATTCACCCACTGAACTCCACTTTATAGGAGTTCAGAAACAGAAGGCAGTATCACGTCTAGCAGATCCACATCATGTCCCTTCCATGAACCTGTCAGATCTCGTTGCAGAAACAGAGATTTTTCTCTCATTCTTTTCCTCACAGAAGTTCCACACAGGGTTAGATGGGATACACTGGAAAGAAATCCCTGACTGTGAGGAGGGACACAGGTTGCTCAGGGCAGCTGTGACTGCCCCATCCCCCAGCTGTAGAACTGTGTAGGTTGTAAGGGACCTTCAGGATCATCTCCTTCCAACCCCTGCCATGGGCAGGGACACCTTCCACTATCCCAGGTTGCTCCAAGCCCCGTCCAGCCTGGCCTTGGACACTTCCATCCATTTGTTTCTCTCCTGGTTGCAAAGGTCGAGCTCCCAGACAGGCTCTTTTCATATCCACAAGTAGCCATTCTTTTGTCTTTCAATATAGCACAGAAGGAGTTGGCTCTTGACAAAAAAAAAAAGTGTGAAAAGTGAATTTTTCAAAGGTGAAACAGAGTTAAGTGCTCTGAATGCCTACACACAGCCTGTCCTGCTGCCTCTGAAACACCACAGCCTATTTTAGGCATGTGTTTCTTTGTTCTAAAAGAATTTGACAATCTTGAAGGATATTTTCAAGAAGGAAAGGACCTTCATTACAAGTTAAAATGCTAGTAGGCAGGAGATGTGTTTTCTGGAGGAGGTAACTGGCACCTTTTTTATATTTCCTGACAATTTGACCTTAAATTGAAAAGGACTTGAAATCATATTTAGGAAAAGCTATTGCAAAAAAAAAAAAAAAAAGAAAAGTTAGACTTAATCTTGTTCAGAATACTAAAAGCATCTAGCTCCTATGGAATATTCTTTGGCATTTCATCTGGAACGCTTTTATTGAAATAGCAAGTGCCTTCCCTACACTTTACAAAAGTAGAACTTAACTGAACATGAGAAATGAGGACATGAAAAAAGACAAGATGCACTAGAATATTTAATAAATAAGTAGCACATCCATAATGTGATCTGTTGACCTTGGATGGCTCCTGAGTTGCCTGGTCCAGTGGAAGGTGTCCCTGCCCATAGGAGGAGGTTGGAATGAGATGAGCTTTAAGGTCCTTTCCAACCCAAACCAACTTGGATTCTATGATTCCATCCACATGACAGAGGGAGGAAATATGATAGAAGAGCTGGTGGGTCAAGATGAAAACAGGAAGAACTCTCACCAGGCACCTTCACAGATGGAACAGGCTCAATCTGAGAAAGATTAATTTAATTTACTGCCAGTGGATTACACAGTAGAACCAAAAAAACTGAAAAGGCTCTCCCTCTTACTCCTCCTTATAGCCAGATTTAACTTCATGACATCCTTTGTAGACCCTGGAAAGATAAATCAGAAGAATCAGAAAATGGCAGATTGTTTTGGGTTGGAGAAGACCTTAAAGGTCGCCTCGTTCCACCCTTGTCTTAGGTAGAGGCATCTTCCACTATCCCAGGTTGCTACAAGGCCCATCCAGCCTGGCCTTGGACACTTCCAGGGATCCAGGGGCAGCCACAGCTTCTCTGGGCGCCAGGTGCCAGGGCCTCCCCACCCTCACAGGGAAGAATTTCTCCCTATCACATAATTTAAATCTCATCGTTTGAAATGGTTACCTCTTGTTCTATCACTATCTGCCTGTGTGAAAAGTCACTCTGCCTCTCTTTCACTTACTCCCCCATCCTTACCCGAAGACCAAAATGAGGTGTCCCCAAAACCTTTTCTTTTCCAGGATGAACAGTCCCAGTCTGGATCCTTGTGACAACCACACAACTTGTTCAGTGGCATGATCTCCATTCGGCTTCTGCTCCACAGTGGCATTTTCTCATCTCCCTCCCCAGCCTGCACCTAACTCACAAAACAACCTGTTCCAGTTCAAACTCATTAAATTCAACCCAGAATAAAATCATTCAAGCTGCTAACTCACCTCTGAACTTTTCAGAGCTGGACGTTAGAGCCCAGCAGCTGCCTATCACACACCACTCCTACAGATTTCCCTCAGTGCAATCAATTTCCACCTCTGCCGTGCTGGTTGTTGCTGCAATAGTCACTTTTTGTCATTTTCTATAAAGTGCAAATGCTACAGGCCCTTCAGACACTGTCTGCTCTACACACACGGTGAACCCACCTTTAAAAATGTTTCTCATAAATCTTTTCTGTCACCTCTGCTTTGCTAACATTGAATTGAAAAGAGGTTGAAAGGGAAGGAAAAGATCCTATAAAATAGTATTCTTGGTTTTGCTTTATAACAATTTATTATTTTTTATTATTTTCCTTTATTTTATTTTTAACCATAAGCTCTCTTCTTTTTTTTTACATTGAAAAGCCAAGTTATTATTTCCTGGAGGTTTACACTCAAAACCTCAAATTGTCAGTTCATTTAATGTCACTTTATTTATGCTTGATGCCAGTTTTAAGGCTCAGCAAGAACTGACAATGCAATCCTTTCACAGCACTAGCTGACTGTGTTTCTTTGACAGCGAGATTTCAAATGAAGGATTTAATAAGCTAGTAGCTCTTCCAGTTAACAGTGAAATGTTCTTTCAGTTCCACCACTTAAAGAACATCAAACAGACCTCAGCTATACAGCAGAGATTACAGCTAAACCAGAAATGCAGCTGATTTACATTCACAGGATCACCAGTGTTTGATTGTTAGAGAGGGAAAAGACTAAGAAATATAATTTTACTTAAAATCAATGTACATGTGAGTGTGTAGCTGTCTGTAAGCAGACTACACATAGAGAGGCACAGAAAAAAAAGGACAAGAGACTGGAGATGATGCCTTCAGTGGTTAAGTTACTCATTTGTGAGCGTGTTCAGTAGGTGAAAGGCAGCCTCAAGGAGCTCACATGCTGAGTGAGCTGGGAAAAGGTGTTACTCCCTCTCAGACTGGTGGCATCCACTCCAGGCCCTTCCCCACTGAGGTTAACACTGAATTCTGCTGAGTTGCAACCCCTTACACTACTTTCCATCCCCTGACTGACCTGTCTCCCTTCCCAGCCTCCCACATCACACTTCTGAGGCTGTTCACACCCCCAGAGGGGAGGAAATGTAAAAATCCTCCACCTGTGAAGCCTGAAAGGACCTTTAAAGTACTCAATGAAAACCAGCTTGTGCATGTGCCTTTCTCTCCCCGCAGGGACCTCTGGCTGCAGCTCCACTCAGAAAGGTGATGAGGAAGGAGGGCAAGTTGTGCAGAAGGGCAGCAAATTTTCTTGCTCATTCACACCCACAGTGTTGAGTTTCAGGTGTAGACACATGGATAAGGCAAGAGCCAAAGGATGCACTCCTCCACCTGGGACAGCTGGATTGAGCTGGTGTTAAAGATTATTCCATAAAACAGCAATACTGGTGTGGGTCTGAGGAAGACCAGAGAAGCTGTGGTTGTCACATCCCTGGAAGTGTTCAAGGCCAGGCTGGATGGGGCTCTGAGAAACCTGGGATAGTGGAAGGTGTCCGTGCCCATGGCACAGGGTTGGAACAAGTCATCTTGAAAATCCCTTCCCACTCAAACCATTCCATGAGTCCCAGAAATCGGGTGGTTAATAGGCCATGATTATCTGTACACTCATTTAGGGAACTGTGCTGTAGTCAGTGGTGGTTTTAAATTCCTGACTTGACTTCACAGGTTAAATATGTTGTCACTAAAAATTCCTGGAAAGCAGAGTATTTCTGAGGTGTATTCCACATCTTTAATTCCTGAGCCCTTATTATTTCTTACAGAATTGGTGATGATGACTCTTGTACTGAATCAGCTTTTTCATCTTTCTGTTCCCTGCCAGCAAATCCAAACCAAGCAGAACCAAATGTGGACTGCTCCCTGGGAGAAATCTGTACTCCTCCACCATTGCCTCTCCATTTCTGCTTCATCCTACGACTTATCCAAGCTGTGCTCACCCACCTTTGCTCAGGAGGAATATGATTCTTGAAAGCAAACCTTAATTGAGGTTACTTAACTGAACCTACAGGCCTATCCACATAACAATACTCACCAAAATTAATCTGAATTAGCTTTTTTAAGTGGATTAATTAAACTACTTTAAAGTCAAATGTGGACACCCTTGCTAGAAATTAAAGAGGCTTAATTCAATTCAACTGAATTAACTTTCAAAATAAATTAAGCCAAATTGAATTACAGCCATTCCAGTCCACACAGGGATTTCGATTCATATGTTGAAGGCTCCCATCACATCAGTTGAGCAAACAGCTGTAAAGAGTTGCTGACATCTCCCAGGTTTTTATTGCCACCTTGTTACCAGAAGTTACTAATCCTACTAGATCTCCTAGACTAAAAACAGCAGAACAGAAGCTATGAGTGTAATTATCCACTGAAGTTTGGTCAGGTACCTTTGAAACCTTTCTTCATTAGCAGCTAATTCACCACACTGCAAACAAGTGGTGGAGACAGCTGGACACAGACTCCACCAGCCCTGCAAGGGAGGTGATTTACATCTGATGGGGGAACAGGATGGAAAACCAGAGTGGTAATATCTTAGATCAACCCTAAATTTCCCTCTCTTAATCCCTGGGAGCCCCTGAACATCTCAGAATAACTCTTCAGAGAGTTCTCAAGATGGTTAAGTAATAAAAGGACATTTCAGAAATACTTTCCCATTGTTTTGGGGAGTTTGCTTCTCTTTAGGCATGGTTCTCTAAAATTAGTGTCTTTATGGCTGTAATCAAATCAATGCTAATTAAAACCAAGGAAAAGCAAAACAAAGAAAATTGATTAATTAACTAATTTTTCTTGCATAATATATAATGAAAATTCTAGATTTTAAACTTAATTATTAAAACATACACTTATTTTGCTTGTTCCCTGTCTTCAGAGAATTCTGTCTTGCTTTGCCTGGGTAGCTTTTGTCTGTGCACATCCATTTCAGGGAAGTCATTTACAAATTCCAGGTGATCTCTCTCTGACTTCCCTGCTATAAGAGGGAAGGAACATGAGCAGCCAGCTGCACTGGATTGGAATGTACAGGTCTTGTAGCAGATGGAGAAAATCCATTTAGATGTATTTTGTAGAAAATTTTTATTTAATAAATAGTCACCCTTTCTAGTTTTATTTTCCTGGTTCAGATTTTACCTATCACAGACCAAGTTATTCAGTTACACTAAGTTTTGAATAAGCCCCTTACTAAAAGCCTGGTTTTAATAGATTGGAGGTTTATTTCATAGAATCATAGGGGTTACCCAAAGCCTCATGCTACCTTGAACACTTCCAGTCATGGGACATCCAGCCTTTTTCTGGGCAACCTGTGCCGGTGCTCAGGCACCACCATAACAATTGGTTCCTGATGTTCAGAGAAGCCTCCTGTGTTTCCCTGAGTGCCTTTGGCCCCTGGTCCTGCCACTGGGACCTGGCACAGAGCCTGTCTCTGTCCCCTTTGCACTCTCCCTTCAGGTATAAAAATAATTTTTGTAGTAAGAGAGATTACAAAAGTTTGTTTGCAGAGCGGAATTAATTTCTTTTTAACCTTTGCTATTAAAAAGCCATGCTTAGGTCAATGAATTCAGACCGGCACCTCCATAAAGTTATTTAAGTCCATCTTAGGACTGCCAACGAGAGCCAGATGAGATCTACCTCTTTCTGATGACTTCCAGAGCACATCTAAACAATTAGCTTAGGTTGGACTCTTAACTTCTCCCTGGTTAAAACTACATAAGATCCTATCTGTTCCAGTGCTCAACCACCTGCTGGGGGGAGAACCTTCTCCTAATCTCCACCCCAAATCTCCCCTGGCACATCTTTGTACCCTTCCAGCATTTGGCTGGCATCCATAACAGAAACTGAAAGTATCACCAGCACTTTTGTAATTCAAATGCTCTGTGACTGCAGCTCGTTGTAGATTGTGCAGTGGTGTTGCTGTTTCCTGGCTGAATATTTGATGTATGTAACCAACAGCTCCAAAAAGAGCAGTGCAATTGCAAAGAGAGATCATTTCAAAATTCACCAGCCCTCAATTTCAGACCACTGTAGGTTTAAACTCATTTTTGCTGCTTGACCCTATAAATGCTCGGGGATTCAGGTTCCTGTGAGAAAATAGAAGGTGACTTCTCTTAGGCGATTCATTAATTATTATTTTTTATTCAAATGGATATTTTGAAGGGAGAAGGGAGCGGTGTGTTTCTTTCTAAACACTGATCACAAACACATAGAAATTAAAGGCAAAAACCAAATTTCATTTAGGCAGAAGTGTAATTCTGTTAACAGTCAAGTCCTTAACAAGTTTCTATTTCCTTCAATAAGTGAAACATTGCACAACAGGGAGACAAGAAATTAACAGTTATTTTCTCCTCTGCAGTAAATTGGAACTATTTTCTCCCAGCCTGTTTGAAGTCAGTTTCATTGCACCACAAGTTGACTTAGGGAGTGAACCAAAACCCATTTGTGTCATCAGGGCTAAGATTTGCATCTCTTCACTTTAGACAGGGAGAAGTCAGACACCTCATCTCAGCTCCTTACCCCAGGCTCCTGTCAGAGTCAATGGAGGGAAGCCTTCTGAGACAGATTCATTCTATTTATCTCAGGATACATGAATCACCTTAAGAGGAACTTGTTGCTCTTCTCTGACTATAAACTGAGCCGTAGGGTGGCAGATTCAGGTTTAAGCAACTTGCTTGCAGTTATTTAACTTAGGGCACATGAATTTCACCCTGGGAAGCTTATATTTTATTTCTCCAAGCTGCAGACCTGATTTTATGTACCTCCAGTAGCTCCAAATATCCTTTGCAAGCCACTTCAGATGTGGAAATGTAGTCTTTGTCTTTATACTGAAATATAAAGAATATATGATACAGTTTTGTTATGAAAATCACTACTGCTTACAAGTAAAATATCTTCTAGACCCAAGAATTAAGCTTGACTTCTGTTTTTGACTACTTTCACTTTGTTTTTTTCCCATTCACTCATCCTTCTGTATGTGATCTTGTACTTTCCCCTACTTCTGTGTGTTTGGGCAAGCTGTTGCATGTGCTGATGGGCCAGCAGGCTGCTTTCTCCTCGGAATAAGCAAAGAAGGGATTTAAACTCTCTTTCCCATGGGGAGGGCACTGTTGGTTATCTTTCCTTTCCCTGGCTGCCAGCTTCCACAAAACTTGTCAGGACATCATATCTCTGAGACACCTATTCCTCTCAGTCAAATGTGCTTAAAATCAACCCACCTGTTCAAAACGAGTTGAGGGAGGAAGAAGAGGATCTGAACATACTGTTGGGCAGGACATATTCCCTTAAAATTAAACTAATCCTATGCATCCTCTCCACTGTGAAATCTGGTTAAATTTCTAGAATAGGTGCACTTACAAAGGCAAGTCATACCTTATTTTTGGTACAGTTCCTCTCTTTTTGGTGCAATTCCTCTTTGAGGAATATAGAAGGTACACCAACATATATAAGCTAAATTAACCAAAACACAATGATTTTTTTTATTTTTATTTTGGTGTACTGGCAAAACAACCCTCTCAGATGTTCCAGTTTCTCTTCAGCTCTATTCTGCAGGACACATATCTTCACAGATTTACTTTTTACCCACTGGGCTTGCTTTTTTTTCCCCGTCCCCCCCTCTCTGGGAATTCCTCAGTTTGTTATGCCCTGAAACACAAAGCATTAACAGCCTTTTAGAGAGTGCCAACACATGGTGGAGGTAGCTACCTGCTCTGTTTTCCATAAAACGGGTGTTAATAGGCTCTAGAGGGGTCCCTCAGTAAAGACACGGAGGAGTTCAAGCATTTATTGACTGGCTTGTATCTCGTAGAAATATTCCAAGTGGAACACAGGAGATGTGGAGAAAAGCCACACAAATGAGAAGCTACTAATGAAGTGTTTTTACAGTTGGGGTTCAATGTGTGAGCTTGTAAAAGCTGATTAACTACTATTGTGTTTTCATCTAACTGGTTTGATAATTTGTTGGTTAAATGGCTCAGCTGAGAAACCAGTGAGTGTCCTTGGAAACACGCTGGTGCAAGAGTTAAAGCCTTGAATCCACATGGAGGGGGCAGGTTTATGTTGTGGATCCACGATCCACTTCTCTTTTAATAGGTGAAAGAAAGAAGTGTCTGAAAGGACATATTTTGCTCTTACAGTTTTTCCTTTGAGCCTACTCCAATCATTAAGATTGAAATCCTCTTTCTCTTTTTCAAAATAAAGGCAATTAAGGTTGCCTTAAGTTAAGAGCCTTAACATAAAGGCCTTAAGGTGCCTTTATGTTGATTCTCTTCTTGTTCTTCTTTCATTCTCCAATATTTCTTTTTCTTATTCCCTTTCTTTCTCTCTCTCTCTCTCTTTTTCTTCCACCTCCATTTAATGACTCTGTTTAGAAGAGACTGTTCTGGGCTGGATTAACAATTAACTCAAAACAGTTAACTATCACATTAGTGCAACAACAATACAATACAGGAGGCTTGATAAAAGCAGTCTGGAATACTGCAAATATCACTTCTCAAAAGAATTACTGGAAATTTGAGGTAGGGGATGAATAGAAGATGCAAAAATTTATTTTTCTTTTATGCTCTGTTTTTCTAAAATCTTCCCTCATTCTGAATTCAAATCTTGCCACTTTAAGATTGTAAAACCTGTTATCTAATGTAAGAACTGGGAATTTTATGGGTTTACTGCACATGTATCTCCCTGAGCCAATAGATCCCTGCAAATCCTACTGATTTTAGTCTGGTGATGGACTTGACTGTCAGTAAAGCTGAGTTAGATCTTGGTGGTAAACAGGTACTGCGTTAAATTAGTCATCATGAACAACAATTTGGTTTCTCAAACATCCCAGAAAGAATTCTGCAAGTGGATTGAGTATATTAAACTCATCTCTAACAAACTGAACAGACCAGACTCTTAAAAGATGGGCTGACTGAAAATTCTGAATCAAGAAATCAGTGTGAAAAGTGTGTGTGTGGGGGGGAGGCTTTGCAGAAAAAAATAAGTGGCAAAACCAACCGTCCCATAATAATTTGACTCCAAAAATGCCTGTGGGGCCCCATTGGGGGTTGCAGTTTCTGGTTTTTATGTCTTCCTCCAGCAAGATTTGGATTTCCCAGTCACACTGAATCTCTCCTGGTGCTCTAAGATGTACGACCCCAGGACATGCCCACTGCCCCTTACCTGGAGAGAAGAGCCTCTGTTCCAGAGAACACACAGAGAACTACAAAAGTGTTTCTCAGTTGAAATAAGCTGATTTTATCCAGGTTTTGACTAATAGTCTAAATAATTAACTTTATTCTTTTTTCATTTTCCAGTCAATTCTACTAAGAAAAGAAAAATCCCAGATAAAGTCACACAGACATAGATAATGCTGAACATGTCAATTCACTTTTTCAGGTGCAGTCCATAAAAATGGGGAGCAGACTCACAGTCACCACTTAAGTTTTATTCTTCTCTTTTATTTCACCAAAGGAAAAGGAAGTTAAAAATTAAAACAACAAGATAATTGAACTATTTTGTTTGCAATGGATATCTGGAGGGCTATAATGCAATATCAGCTCAAATGAGGATGAACTTCAACACTTCATGAAGATGACCAAGGTCTTGTCCAGTTTGATTTTCGTATCTCTTAAGGTGAAGTTCTACTGCCTGATAATTCTCTCTTTAAATTATTATTTTTAGTATATAATTATAATTGCATTTATGGTAATGTTAGCCTTCTCTCTTCTCTTTGTGCATCTCAGATGGCAGTCTGATGCCACCACCTCTTCAAACTCCCCTTAGGAGGCTGAAGACAACAATTACATTGCCCGTTGTCCTTCCTTCCTCAAGGTGGAACAGAGCTAATCCCTTCAGCCTTCCACAAAACTACCCTCCAGCTCCCTTAAAAGCCTCCACCGGACACACTCCAGCCTCACAATTTAGGGATTCCTGTAAGCAAACACTGGGGAATAATCACTTCATCCAATCTACGGTTACATTTTTCCTAATGTACCCAGTACAAAGCTGCACTGCTCACTCAGCTTTGGCTCTTTGCTCTTCAAGTGTCCCTTGCCACAGATCTGCCACGGAGTCATATAAAATTTCATGAAATCTCTCTGTCTTGAGCACAGATTCTGAGTGTGTGTTTGTTTAACTTCTGGAAGTCCTTGCCAGCTCATCCCTCCAGATAAATTACTTCTCAGTGTCAGTCCAGTTCTCCAGGAGGGAGAGGAGCTGGGCCTGTTCAGCCTAGGGAAGGGAAGACTGAGAGAGGATCTCATTAATGCTTATAAATATCTCCAAGGTGGGCGTGGAGAGGATGGTGCCAGACTCTGTTCAGACATGCCAGTGAAGAGCAAGGAGCAATGGCTATAAACTGAAATACATCAAGCTCCACCCCAGTGTGAAGAAGAAATTCTTTATGCTGAGGGTGGCGGAGCACTGGAACAGCTGCCCAGAGAAGTTGTGGAGTTCCCTCCCTG
This sequence comes from Hylia prasina, assembly GCA_013397195.1. Taxonomy (NCBI): domain Eukaryota; kingdom Metazoa; phylum Chordata; class Aves; order Passeriformes; family Sylviidae; genus Hylia; species Hylia prasina. Next base: position 524,235 of record VYXD01016010.1, read on the forward strand.
GAGACATTCCAAACACACCTGGATGCATTCCTGTGTCACCTGCTCCAGGTGACCCTGCCTTGGCAAGGGGTTTGAACTGGATGTTCTCCAGAGTTCCTTTCCAACCCCAAAAATTCTGTGATACTGTGATTCAAGTAAGGATTCTCCATACTGAACTATCACATCATTTTCTGCTGCAAAATAATTGAAAATATATATCAAGAATGAAAAGGACCCTGGAGAAAAAAGAAAAACACAAATACACTTTTATGTATCTTGAAGGACAGAGAAAATGAATCAAACTGAGCCAGCAGAGAAAGACATAACAAGACTGACTGTAAGTTAAAGACAGACAAATGGAAATCAAAAAGCAGTCACGACTTTTGAGCACCAAAATAAACAACCAGGACAACTCATGGAGCCTCCAGTTCTTGATGTCTTCAGATTAGGTCCAATTGTCTCTCAATGTGAACTAATTCAGCCAAATACAAATTACTGGTATTGACACAGGGAAAAGCAGATGAAATGCAATGGCCTGTAGAAGGCAGGAGGAGAAACTGAATTATCTAATGGACTCTTCCAGGTTAAAGCTTTTGAATTTATGAATAATGTCTGGGACAAATCTGTTGCTGAAATAATACAGATGTCTGTAATGATCCCTGCTCACTCTATTGTGTAGCCGCTTTTCTTGCCAAATGTAACCACTTAATGTTTCCAGAAAAATGGGCACCAAGGTACACATCATTCCAGGAATTTTTCCTTCCAACAAGACTGATAATATAACTATTACATTAAATTCTATAAGGCAGAAGTAGATACATGCAAGGCAGAGTGACATCATTCTTACACTTGATATCAACTTTTGCTTCCTATACAAACATATCAATTGCTCTGAGGGCTCCACTCCTCCAGCCCTCCACTCTGGAGCCAGGCTGGGAGAGCTGGGGGTGCTCACCTGGAGAAGAGAAGGATCCAGGGAGAACTCAGAGCCCCTTCCAGAGCCTAAAGGGGCTCCAGGAGAGCTGGAGAGGGACTTTGGACAAGGCCCTGGAGTGACATGACAACAGGAAATGGTTTTAAATCAAAGGAGGGCAGATTTATATTGGATATTAGAAGAAATTCTTCCCTGTGAGGGTGGTGAGGCCCTGGCACAGGTTTCCCAGAGAAGCTGTGACTGCCCCTGGATCCCTGGAAGTGTCCAAGAACAGGCTGGATGGGGCTTGGAGCAACCTGGGATAGTGGAAGTTGTCCCTGCCCATGGCAGGGGGTGGAAATTGATGATCTTTAAGGTCCCTTCTAACACAAACCATTATGGAACTCTGTTTTTAACCAGACAGCAACCTAAAGTGAATTTTCACATCCAACCCAATATTCAGTGTTTCACCTGAAGAGTAATTGTACAGAAATAGAAACAATCTATTTTTAGTTCCTGGACTAATTCCACTTTGCTCCTTTGTGGTGAAGAAGATTTTTTTAAACTTTATCTATATGAAATGTTATTTCCATTGAAAAAAAAAAAATCAATTTTTACAGTTCAAATGCATTGTTCTATTTTTTGCCTGACATCCTTCCTGGCAGAAGGATTTCTCCCAAGGCTTTCACCCAATATTGCTACAGAACCTTCAAATTTTTCAGGATGGCATTAGGAAATTATTGTCCCATTATTGCGTTCTAGAAGAGAAATTCAGTGCCCCTAAAAAAAAAAAAAAAGCCCCTTGTGTCTTGTGTTTGTGTGAGGGTTACTGTAAATATAATGAAATGGAAGTGTTAATTCCTGCTTTCATAGAAATTAATTTAAAAAAAAAGTTCCTGAAACATGCACTGCCACCAGACAATCAAGAGTGAGAAAGAGAGAGAGACAGGAAGGGAGAAAAAGCTGGCTCCATGCAGGGCCTTTTTGCTTACAGCTATGAGACAGTGCTGCACTTTCTCCTAATAACCTTGACCTGCTTTTCCTGGCTCAGCAGTAGCATCTGTGTCACATCGGCTTAGCATCTGTTTATCAATCCAACAGCACAAACCTGATTCCTGCTCCTATTCTCTCCACTGCCCATGATATTGAAATGACTGAATTAAACCAGCAGAATGCAAGAAAAAGGAGGCTCGGAGATGAGAACAGCTCTGTAAAAAGAAAATAAAAAGTGGAGGAAAAAAAAAAGAGAGAGAGAGAGGAAGAGGAAAGCCGCATGTAAGAACTCCATTTATTTTATTTTATTTATTTAATCTCAATGCATTTAAAGGAGAAATTTGGAATGAATAATCACTGCTAAATATTCTTGTGCAGAATTCAGGGTCACAGGCTCTCAACACAGAGAAGGCAGGAATCATCTCAGACTTTTTTGAGAAAAGGCATGGCAAGTACAATGACGTAATAAATTATAATCTGCCTGCAGTCTGCCTCCAGGTGAAAGAGCAAAATACCAGTGACTAGGATTTAGTGCAGATCTTTAATAAACAGGGTGAAAGCTATTGGAAACTCCCCAGTCTTGCCCCTGAGGTTTGCTTTGCCCCCTTTGGTACCACTGCTATGCACTTTCCAGTTCTGAGATAGAACCACGGGATCACAGAATACCTGGAATTGGAAGGGACTGACAAGGATCATCTGTCCCACTCCCGAATCCTAAAAATCACATCACATGTGCCTGAGAGTGTTGTCCAAACACCTTTTGAGCTCTGTCAGGCTTGGAGCCATGACCATTCCCTGGGGAGCCTGTTCACTGCCCAGCCACCCTCTGGGGAAAGAACCTGCTCCTGATATCCAACATAAACCTCCCCTGACACAGCTCCAGCCCTTCCCTTGGGCCCTATTGCTGGCCACCAGAGAGAGAAGAGAAGGCACAGAAAGCCTGTTAAAACTGTGTCAAACAGTGCAATATTATTATTTATTGTTTATCACTGCCATGCTTGGATCTGAATGAAATCAGAGCCCCACTGTGCTGTGCATGCACAATGTAGTGTTTATCTTCCAATCCCCCACCTGCACAGAAACTAAGGCAACAGGAAAAGGAAGGGAAAGAGAGAACTGGAGAAATTCTCTGATCTGCTGGAAACAGCTTCATGAGTCTAGGGTATTGCAGACTTGAGTAAAAGTCTCATGAGTACCCAGATTTTGAAGCATAAAACAGAATAGTAAAACAGACATATACCAAATTAATAAAAACACACACACAGTTTGGCATATCAGCACAAATATCCTCAGCTTTGGGGTTATGTCTCCTATATAAACCATATTTTTTCCAGTAGCACAGAGGTCACTGAGTTCATTAATGTTGCACTGGAAAGTGTTTTGGATAGTGATTTGGACAGGAAATACACCCAGAGACACACTGTACTATCTTAAATTATTCTCTGGAGATCTCCCATACTTTACTTCCCTGAGAGCTCCAAGATCAAGACCTGACAGTGGTGTGGCTGGACAGCAGGGTAAGAGGTCCTATTACAATTACATTTACACACATCTTTATTTATCCTTCCTTCAATGCATTAATGGAAACTTTGAACTAAATCCACAACAATTCAAACTGATTTTGTCCCTACATCCATGATTTTCTGATAGTAAATAAAAATATAAAATATTTGGGAAGAAGGGATTCATTGCATTTGTACAAACTCCCAGCTATCAAAACCATATGAGTAGATCTCAGTGTGAGGTAAATACATGATTTACAGGGTAATTCATTGCTCAGGCCACCTCCAGTGAACTTAGATTAGTCAAGAGATGAGTTTGAAAGGGAAAACATATGTAAACAATTGCTGAACCTCCAAAGGTTTCCAAACCAGTCCAAAAGGATTCTTCCACAGGGAAGCAAAGGATAAAATTATTTGGGTTATGGACTTGTGAAGGAGCAGACAGCCAACACTGGCTTTGGTCCAAATTACAGTTATTCCAGAGTTCTTCCTAATGTAACAGTGCACATGGATATGTTACAAACTTGAAAGAGGAGCGCTTTTGCCTTTTTGTTTTTAACAGATTTTCACTCTCTCTTCATTTTTTCTGTCTGAGAGCCATGCCAGAAACTCCCAGGAAAGCACACCCAATGTCATCGAGGTTGTAGGATTTCACCTATATTTCACACAGGAAAGCTTTATTGCCCCGGGGTTACTCAGAATCTTTCTTTAGCTCATTTTTGCAAAGGCTGGGCTTGATTCGCATCAGTAGCTGTCCAGACTTCACCTCAGGATTCCTCGTGCCTCAGGCTGGAGACAGAAACAGCAGGAGGTGAACAACAGGTTGGGTTTGAGATCTGGCGTTTATGGAAGCCTGGGTTCTATCACAACAGGATTACATTTGTATATAAAATGGGATATAATTTTAGGAAGATGATAACTGATGTCAGGAATAAAGCTAACTTTTATTCAGGAGGTTTTTTGGAACAGCCAAGAGGTAGTTAAAGCAAGAGTAATATCTGCAAGAAGATGTGAGAAAGACTGATTTGAGATATATCAAACTTTGTTCTCCTGACAACAAACTCAAGTGTTTAGGCAAAGTGTGTGATAATATAAAGAGCCAGAGTTTATTTTTTTTTACATAATATCTGTAGAAGGAATTTAGGTAAGGTGCCAACAGCTCCCATTGATTGCAGCACTACACGTGAATTAAAATCTCTTGTACTAAAATATTGTTGTATCTTTTGTGTATTAAAATTTCATGTTATAACTGCTTTAGGAAGGAGCAAGTAAACAAGGGAAGGTATTATGGATGCATAACAGTGGCTTCCTTGCTGAACACATTCCTGCAGGGAAGTACATGAGGAGATTTGGTTTGCACAACAGCCCCATATGTGTCACCTGCCCATTAGTCCTCACCTCCACCAACAGCTTATGGAATCCTCAGTAATTGTTACAATTAATTATAATTCTTATATCTGTTTGAATCAAGAGGTATCAAGAGGAGAAAAATACGAGAAAGCTCATCTCCACATGCCAGTCACATAAAACGTTCCCAAATCAAGCCAAATTCAGCAAATACTGACTGAGCTGCCAGACGAGCTGAAGAATAACAAGGATCAGGTACTGGGATCAAGCTGAGATTACCATGACGGGGGGGAAGTGGCCAGGGAAAGAACCAGACATTTTGCCACGGGCCATGTGGGAGGTGGGACAGTGCTCTTGGAGATACAGGGGGACAGGGTGTGGGCTTCACTGGTTCTGTTCCATTTGGGACTGTTTTTATTTGGTATTTCTGAAAGTTTAGGGATTGGGGATCTTGCCTGCCTATTGACCACACAAATGTGTTATGGCTGTGCATGTTTATCTGTTGTCTTTACAAAGCCTGGCTGAGGTATTTGAGAAAGCAGGAGATGTCACAGATCAGTGACTCAAACAGTCTGAGTTACTTCCTGAGCAACTATCCATAATGAAAAAGAAATAAATAAATAACAGAAGGAAATATCTTTTTAATGGGAGGCTTCAATTTGGGAGACATATGCAACCAGCAGTAAACTTCTCTTCAAATCTAAGAAAAATATAGAGATGAATTAATTATGGGTTGGCAGTTGGTCGTAGCCTAGGGACCAATGGTTATTATTAGATTGCACTCCATACAGAGAGAGGACAGGACAAACCAGTAATAAATACACTTGACTCTCCAAAGTAATTCATTTCTCAAAACTGGGAAATTACAAAGAGATTTAAAAGGCAGGGAAAAAAATCCAAAAAATGAGAATGAACATTGAGATTTTTTAAGACAAGTTCGTGAAGCAGTGAGACCAAATTGTGTGAAAGTAAAACTTTGTTCAAAGGCAAAAGAAATGTACTAATTAGAAATAAGAATGCAACATGTGACAACTGTAAAGAAAGAGATCCGAACACACACAGCAATATAAATTAAACATTATAAAGTGTAGAAAATTGATAAGGGAAGCTAAAGACATCAAAGAAAATCCCATGGTTAGTAGGATTAATGACAATGAACTTAATTTTTAGGAATAATTAGGAACAAACTAAATCCTACAAATAGCATAAGACCATTTAGAAATGGAAACTGCAAAACTGTTTAAACCCTACAGTGAAGGGTCAGGTCTCCATACAGTTCTGTTTATCTAATAAGGTTTGAAAAATTTGCATCCTCAAAGAGTTTATACACTGAGGAATGCTCTATATCCTGTAATTTTAAAAGTCATTATTAAATTAGTCTTGTGGCAACTTTTCTAGTATTTTTTTCTTGGGTCAACTTCAAAGTAATCAGTCTATCCTTCTTGTCAGTTCATTTATCTCTGTTTTTAAATATACTGATATGACACCAGCATATCTTCCTTTTCTAGAATTTCTTTGTTATGCCAATATTGTTAAAAATTGCTATCAGTGATTGACTGTGAGATTCTGTGATGAGATTACAAGATCATGTGATAGACTGTAGGTAACCTAACATTTTGGAAGGCATTTAAAATTGCTACCACATATTCTAACACACACCAAAAAAACGCCCACTAAGAACTTTAAGGAAATTCCATAACAGGAAAACAAGCATTCAACGGAACAAAAAAAGAACAATAAATATTAAAAACATAGGTTTTGTAGAGGAACAAGTAAATAAAAGTTGTTTCAGATTTATTTGGTTTCTCAACAATCCCATTATTCTGAAAATAAGTATAAAATAAATGCCATTAAAACATGTTAAAATCAATATTAAAAACACAGAATAATAGGACTAATCAACTAAACAGAGCATCCCAAGTGTCTCAATAAACCAGGTTCAAAAAACCTGCATATTCTAATATGGTTGCAAGATTTGTTCATTCCCTGTTAGACCTTCTGGGATGTTATTGCTGAATGCAGAGAAATATGTAATGTTTTGTAGCCACATGGGTTTTCTGAGCTAGAAGGGGCCATTACAGTCTGACCTTGGGTATAACAGGGCTACTCCAGGTATTTTGCAGCCTGTGGCCCAAAATGTTGTTGTCCTTGTTAAAAACAACATGAAGGCACCATTTAGGAAATCTGAAACTGATCTTTGATTGCTAAACCAACCAATTAATCAGAATCTAAAAATGAAGATTAAATAACTAAAAAACAAAACAAAAGGTTCCTTTCCACCTCTGTTAACAAGGATAACTGCCATCTCTCCAACTCTGTCTATAGGATGGACTAGACCTAAGTAATATAAGTACAAAGGAAATCATTCCTGTGTTTCACAACAGCTTTTTTGTCAAATGGTTCTCGTATCAAATAAAAACCTTTTGCACAATAAAAGCTTTTTTTTTTCTCTAGTGATGCCTTGCAAAGGCTGACCTGAAACAGAGACTAGACAGAGCTAAGAGAATACAGTAGATATTTTTTAAAAGGCCTTAAAGGATACTCCTTGGACAGAACAAGAGCCTGGCCAGGGCTCCACCCAAGGTGGACCCAAAATGGTCACAAAATGGACAATCGGTCACAAGGTCTCACACTTTTATAAGTTTTGGTCCTTTTGCATATTGGGGTTAATTGTCCAATTACAGGTTCATGTTATGAAGTTCCATCCTCCTTGTTCTCTCCCCTCAGCCCTGCATTGTTTATACTTTTATGGGCCTGAAGCTTTTAATGGTTGTCTTTGGTCTTCAGCAAGAAAAGGATTTGTTTTGTCTCCCTACGCTGTGAAGAGCTGACTGACAATGTGAGGCTCAGAGCTGCACACCAAGGCACACAGAATCTGAAAAACATGAAAGCTAAAACTTAAGGCATCACCAAGAGCACTAAAATGGGATCCAACCTCACTAGTTTAGTCCTATTCTTTTAGTTACCCTTTACTTCAATCCAACGAAGTTTTAGGTGATATTTTTAACTTTCCCACCAGCAACCACATTCCCCATAGGGTCAACTGGACATCGGCATCACTTGATTTTCATCTTAGGGAGACACACACACAAATACACAATAAGAGAACCACTGATTAAGAATGGAAGACACAGGCTATTGGTTTTGCATTGTTTTCTGAACTGGCATGAGCAAATTTGTTTAGGTGGTGCAGTCAGTAAAAGGTGAACTTCCAGGGATAGCCGTGCAGTTCAGAACACTGCCTTTTCCAGCCTGATACTCGCCTGGTCCAAGAACAGGACAGATATAAAATCTTTTTTCCTGACTCCTTGTTTGAATAGTCTCAAATGCCTCATGTCACCAAGGACCTGACCTGTTCATGCCCTAAATTTGAATATCCCCAAAGCTACCCTAATTTGCCCCATTATGCTTGTACAACGAGGAACTTGTTCTAATGACAAGGAAAGTGTGGCTTGAAGGAATGTCCCAAATAGTGTTATTTTGCTTTCGCTCTTGACACCAAAGAGTGGTTTATCCAGGAACTGCTAAGCTTGCCCTTCACCATCTGGTATTAACCTGCACAGAAGAAATTCCCAAGGGGATGGTTAAGCTGGTTTTCCAACTGAAAAACAGCCTCAGCAAAGACCAACATCTGGCCAAAGTGTCCTGTCATAGACCTGTGCTCACTGTGCATAATAAATATGGCTCACTGTTATTCTTGGTTTATTTTTTTCTGTCACTTGAGATCATTGGTGGGGGGAAAGCAGTAGATAGAGAGGAGAAAGGAAGACAAAATTTGTGTGGTAAAACACACCAGTATTTCCAGAAACTGTAAATCTAAAATAGCATAAATTTACTGCAGAACACACAACAGCAACATTTTCTAAAAGACCTGGGAGTTTGTACTGCAGCCAGAAGTTAATGTTTGTGATGCTGTTGTGTCCTCTCTCACTGGCGAACTGAAGCACACGACAAATGCTGTGAATTGTTCCTAGATTTTTCATGGCTGAGATTGTCTTTAGTTCCTGACAGAACGGAACAAATCTGTTCAAACTTTCCTGCATTTTCAATCACTCATTCTCATCTGCTAGAAAGAGCAAAGATTCTTGGAATGATCCAGCCATCATCATTTTGCTTTTAATTCATGAGCAGCACAGACAAAAAAAATCCCATTTTTTTCTAGAATTTTGTACTCCACAGGTCCTTCTGGCCTAGAACAGACAGGTTTTATCATACTGGTCAACTGCAGTACTTACAGATCTGTGAACAGAGAAATCCAGTTTAAATATCTTATAGTTTATTCTTATCTCCAACCAACTTAGCACTTCTAACACAATGAGAGTGTGGAGCTACTTACACATCCCAAGCTCTAGGCAAGCATCTTCCCTATCTTATTTCCTCATGTGGAAAGGTCTGTTTGTTCAAATAATTTGCTTCTCAGTGTCTTTTCCAGTCTCTTTTTGATAACCAACCTCTTACTTACTACAACCTTCCCACAAAAGCAATTTCCCGCATAGCACTTTTCCCATCAGCACAGCTCTCTCTCATAATTGTGTATTACAAATATGTTTATCAGCTCCAAAGCTAAAAAGATTTACCTTCCCTATCATTTTTATTTCCTTTTTGTTTTCTGACACCGTCCCAGCCCTTCAACTTTCACAGCCATTCTCCACACCCTTGGTTAGCACAAGGCTTTCCATCACCATCTCATTCCTTGTCCATGACCTGCTGCACTGCTTTTTCCCCAGTCCTTCCACTTGACTCCCTTGATTTCGTCTTAAATCAGATGATTTCTGCAGGGTAATACCAGAAAAGTGAAAGATCTTATTTTAGTGTCACCTTGTCTTTCTTTTGTGCATTGAGCTTGATTCCAAAAATCCTGTACATTTTCCACCACTCCCCCAACAAATTCCCTTCATTTTTCATCAACCTTCCCTTGTGAAAAATCCTTATATGTCATTAATATCCTCTACTCTAAATATTATCTATTTTCAGCATGATTAGATAGGCTCATGCAATTTTTTTGCATTACTACTGGTTTTGTGATTTCTAACATGAGAAGAACATGTACGAAAACAGGGTTTTCCCTTTTTTTTTCTTAACAGCCACATGCTTGGGCAATACGTGGGCTTTTGGTTTTCCTCTAATGGTGTGTTTATTCCTCTGAGACACTGGTCAGCCAGGAGAATATTTATGTGGTAATAAAAAACTTTAACAGAGGGTTGTTTGGATCTAATAGTCTCAGGTATTTCAACACATCTGTGCTTGTCATGTGTCATGCTGAATTACATCGTGGCCTGCATGTGCAGCAACCCATAATGTAACCCATGTAATATAGTTTGAAATGTAATGTAGTGGGAAGGGGGCTTAAAGGGAAAAGTCACTTTTTTGTGCTGGACAAAAGCTGTGGATTAAGAAAGAAAGCAGTTTCAGACTATTAGGGAACTGGGAAAAATTAAATGATAGCTCAGCAACAAGCCTGCAAAGAAATCTGCAATAATGGATTAAATGTAACACATTGCATCAATATTAATAACTTCCATTAATATTTTTCCATTTTACAGCACAGATCATTTTTTGTCTGAGTCATCCAATGACTTCTAAATGTTAATTCATGCCTGGCAAATTCTAAATTAAATTCTTATAATTAAGTACAAATGCAGAAAGGTAAATAAACGTTCACAGAGGATAAATGTCTGGCTGGGACGCAGGGGCAGAGCCATAGAGAGAAACCAGGTGTCCTGATTCTCAGGACTGAGTTTTAGCCTCTTGGTAACATCTTTTGCCTCCAACCTTGTGCTTATACTGATATATCCTGGCTCCAGAAAGGATTGGGTTTTTTTTACTGAATAGTCTGGGTGTATCAGGAAGGAAAAGCAAGAGAGCGTACAACAGATTTCCATTTGAAGTAAAAGAATTTAAAAGTCCTTCTGTTTTTACGGAGGATCTGATTCTCTGGGGAAATGACACTATTTGCTTTGATGAAGGGGTGGTAAGGGAAGTAAAAAAGAAAAAAAACCTGTTTTTTTCTGGCAGAAATGGTGAAATTTCACCCTTCAGCAATTTGGTGAAAGCTGATAGGTGTGGACACTTCTCAGCCTGGGTAGCACAACAAAAGCCTGCACCATGAGAACTGGCAGATGCAAAGAGAGAGAGAGAAAAACATTAAATTACACTTTAAAACTGTTGGCCAAGCTGTCCAGCTCAGGGAATCTGCTCTGCCATCCTCTCTGCTTGCACAGGGCTGGTGAAAACTGAGAGAGGAGAGAACTGAGCTCATTTTTGCCAGCTGGGAGTCCAGCACATGATAAAGCAGATCACTGGTACTAGGGGAAGATGTGGTTTAACTTACCTGGCTCAGGTGCAGTTCTTCTTCCCTGTCTGAAACAAAAATCACATCACAGGGCAGACCAGCAAGGTCTGGCTCATCCTTGGATCTGCAAATAGCAGCAGGGCCATGAAACACCTTTGGAAGTGAAGGATATACAAGCCAAGCCACAAAGAATCATGGTGGAAAATCCTAAAAATGTGCAAAATGTGCCTGCTTTAGTTTACAGAAATCAACAGTGGAGAATAAGTTCAATTTTAAATCTGGAAAAAAGCTACATTGCATTTAGATCAAGAGCCTTCAAGTGAACAACCCTTATTGATCATGCTTCTTTTCCTTTTAAATTCATGATGAATTAAAAGATTAACGTAATTACTATTTAATTATTACATCATAATTACTCCATAATGCAATATACTCTTTTCAAAACAGAGTATACGATTTGAATTGCTAATAAAAAATTAAAATTAGCATTGCAGATTATTATTATTATTTTCATTGTTGTTATTATTATTATTATCATTATAAGTATTATTACATTTCAAATCAAATTTCAAAACTGTCTGGCTTTGATACACAAAAAACTTTCAAAGGTTTTTCCTTTCAGAATGGAAATGCAGGTTCCTATTTTTGGGACTTACTAATGCAAGGCCACTGTATCAGAAAAGTGGCAAGCATTTCCAAAATTATCAACAGCTGGTCAGGGATAACAGGCTTAAGTTTAGGAAAAGAGGTTGTACCCCTTGTTTCTCTCCTTTGAGTAAAAGGGGGACTGTAGGAAACAGGTTCCAAGGCAGCACTTATGGATCTGCTCAGTCACTCGCTCACAAGCAGCTTGTGCCATCTGAGACCTCATGGGTTTCCCCCCTGGCCTCCAGCTGCCACTCCAGAAGGCTGCTGGTTTCCATCAGCCCCGTGTCATATCTGTCAGTGCTGTGCAGATGTCTTGGATATCCAGAAGTGCCTCCAATGGCATGAGAAGCCTGTGTTAAGGCAACTGAATTCTGCTACTCTAATAGGATTCAGCTTCAGGTTTAGACAAAGCTCCAGATTCAGTGATTAAACACAGGCTCCTAGTGACGTTTGAGATGCTCCAGCATTCCTGAGACATCTGCACAACACTGGCAGATGTGGCAGAAGCCTTACAGGAGACCCACAAGGTCTGGAGCAGAAACTGGAGGCCAAATGGAAAATCTTGCCGTGCCAGAAGTGGCACAATGTGTGTAGTGAAATGAATCTTTTATCTATCAACCTAGCCAACAGTCTAGTTGACTGTCCAGATGATCAGATCACAGAATCACAGAATAATTAGGGTTGGACAGAACATCTGGAGATCATCCAGTCCAACCTCCCTGCCAAGGCAGGGTCACCTAAAGCAAGATACATCGGGAACACATGCAGGCAGGTTTTGAATATCTCCAGAGAGGGAGGATTCAAAACCTCCCTGGGCAGACAGAGGTGTCTGCTCCAAGATGAGATTGTTACCTGCCCCAGCTCTGTTGGCTGTATTGATAAGATCTCCCTTGACTTAATGGGAACATCAGCTCCCAGCTCATGTAAAGGCCCTGCTTTGACAGATGTGGTTCTGAAACTGAATTGAACCTCAGTGTTTGCTGCATGAACCTCCTCTTCAGAGTTTAGGAGTGAGCATCTCGACTGTAAAGTCCCCACTGTTTCCACTGGTCTCTCATGCACTCACACATAAATAACATGGAAAGGGATGGAATGTTTGGTCAGCTCAGAGGTGAACTTCTCTTTGGACTTGTACAGATTCACAGAATCATAGAATGGCTTGGGTTGGAAGGGATCTGAAAGATCATCCAATTCCAACCCCCTGCCATGGTCCAGGACACCTTCTACAGGACCAGGTTGCTTCAAGCCCCACCCAACCTCTGGTTGAGTGCTTCTAGGGGTGGGGTATCCAAAATTTCTCTGCGCCACCTGTGCCAGGGCCTCACCACCATCACAGGGAAGAGTTTCTTCCAAATATCCAACCTAAACCCACGCTCTGAAGACATTCCCCCTTGTCCTGTCAGTCCAGGCCCTTGTAAAACGTCTCTCTCCATTATTCTTGTCATCTCCCTTCAGGTACTTGGAGGCCAAAATTAGGTCACTCCAAGGCCTCCTGTTCTCCCAGCTGAATAATCCCAATTCTTTTTAGTCTTTCCTCATAGGAGAGATGCTCCATCCCTTTAATCATCTCTTTGACTCTCTTCTGGACTCACTTCAACAGCCCAATGTGTTCTCCGTGCTGGGGACCCCAGAGCTGAGTGCTGGGGCCTCACAAGAACAGAGGGAAGGGGCAAATCTGCACCTCTAGGGCTCAGCAGAGCTCTCCTCCCTAGCAGACTCTACATATCCCACTTTATGCTCCTGTGGTTAATGCTGTCACTTGAGTCCACCTGAAGCATTTCTTCAGTGTATCTACAACAGACTGGAGGTGTTTCTCTGAGAGAAGGAGTGGGAAGGGTTGTGTACACATTCTCTGTAGCCTGGTAAAATGTTATTCTCCCAGGAAATGTCACATCCTGCTGAACATCAGTGCCTTTCAAAGCTTTCTATCTCTGCCCTTGATAGGCAGGATGTCTGTGTCTGTACTTCTGCAAAGACTATACTTGGGGCAGATTTGAGATTAACTCCCTCAGAAAATCATAACCTGGCTAAAGTAATTTTTTTAGATTTTTCAGATTTCAGGTCCTGCTGGGGTCTGTGGGCAGGTTGTGTCCATGGGAAATTTGGTCTCAAAGAGCTGAACTTCAATAACACACGTGGCAGAAAACTCCTCCAAGACCTCACTCTGCACATATGTAGCCAATGAAATTTTAATATTGAATAAAGGAATCACTTTGAAATTCCATCTACACAGCCTTTTCCTTCCTTTACAGCATTTCAGGGGTAACACAATAGCCAAGTAATGCAATAATAACAAAAATAACTCTAACAAGCTATGCTTGATTCCACTGCAGCACAGCCTATAAGGGCAATCTTTTCTTTCTTTTAATAATGCTTTTATTGCACAAATTTAACAGAATTATGCCCTAATTATACTGGATTTTTTTTTATTTGCCACTGGGAGGAAATATAGCAGATGAAGCTCTTTGAGAGTGCATGGTTCATACAGCTGTATTAAATACTTCCAAGTGCTGTCTTTATGGTTGTTAACAAGTCAGGACCAGACACGCTTGCATTTTCTGAGTGCCTTTGAGGATGGCAAGGATTATTCTTGTATTTTTATTAGAGCTGCTCAACCCATTCACTGAGAAATAGTGTCTGACCGTGTTTTCAAAACTGTCATCTGTAACTCAAAACGAGGTAAACAGATTCCTAAAACCAGACAAATTACATTGCACAAAGCTAGGGCTCTAAAAGCCAGTTGTTTCTGTCTAATCTAGACCACTTTGTTTGGAATTAACACATGAAAATAAGCAATTTCTGAGGGGCTTCCTTTCTTCGTAGTAGACAAGTCACCAAATTGGTTCTCCAAAGATCCCTATTTCTTTCCATCAGTTTTAAACAGTCTGGGATGACTATTTCATGGAAATCTAATCTTTTGACATGTAAATTTGGTTGAGATGAATCCTAAAAAAAAAAAATTAATCCAAGTTGAATTAAGAGGCAGGGTAAAGGAGAGCCAGTCAAATCTCCCAACCTGAGTAGCTTCTGTACCTTCCTTCTCCCAGCCTACAGACTGAGTGGTTCATTCCTGTCCTGCTGCAATCAGTGCATGCATATGATCCCCCCACAGATCACGTTACAAGCTGGCAGCCTGGGGAATCTAGATTTGGAATCACCTTGGCCTTGTGATATTTCGAGTGTCAAGTGTGAAACAGGTGCTTGATTTGCATAAAATTATGATCACACATGTTGACCCACACCAAAGCAAGTAAAGCAAAATTGTTACCTGAAACCAAAGACACCAAAAGTAGCTGGTTTTCAAATATAGGTTTTCAAAAGCCATAGCTTATGTCATCAGCTCATGTCACTGGTGTAAATCCAGAATAACTTGAATGGCTCCACTGATGAAACAGGTGTTGGATCTTGGACTGTTGGCAAATCCAGCAGTCCATGTTCCAATTACTGATTACTGATAAGTCTCAATAAGGTTTTAAATATTCAAATGTTTTGTCTAAATTTCCAAAAGATGTCTCAGCAAGCAATTTACCTTGAAAAGATAATTCTGATTTCTTTTCTCTCTTTGGCTAGATTGTCCAGCAAGGGGAGTTTACACTTCATCATCCTTTTGAAATGTTTGTAACACCTCACTATCATCGTAGCACAAAATGATCTGGAAGAGATCCAAGCAAACAAAATTCCGTTCAGAAATTTTCCAATTTTTTTTTATTTTCTTCCTAGTATTGGCTAGGCTAGAATAGGAACAAGAGATGGATTAGATCAGCCAGTTAATATCAGTTCTCAGGTTCTCAGTGTTGCCTGGGAATATTTTCCTTCTTGTGGATTGAAGAGTGTTCAGCTGTCAGGGAAGGCATGGTAGGTGGCAACTCATAGAATTACAGAATCATTAAGATTAGAAAAGTCCTCTAAGATCATTGTGTCCAGCCACAAAACCAGCAATGCCAGGCCCACATATAAATCCCTAGGAAGAAATTTAAAGTGACAAAGTCTAAAAAATCACAAGCATAAAACATTTATTATGTTTGCAATAAACCATATTTTTGCTAAAACTGGCAAATTATCAGTAATGATTGATTTTTTAAGAGTTTATGAAGAAATAAGAAATTTTGTGGGGACTGTGGAGAACCAGAAGTCCACGTGCCTAGTCAAATGTACAGAATAAAACAGTTCTGCATGAAAAAATAGATGCTTCATACAGACAGTTAGACCAAAGAACGTTCTTTTGTTGCTGCATTTACTCTGTGAGGCTTTGACTTCAATATTCCCATCTCTACCCTGTAATTTTTGTGTGACTTGGTTAAAACTTTTATCATCCTTTTTTTTTTTGATTTTTCGTATTTACGATGGAAAAAATAATAGCTCTTTTCCCCATGAGGGGTTGTATCGCTCGTTATTGTTTGAAAGACGCCTTTTGGGGATGTTTTAAGTGGGATCATTCATCTCTTGAGGCCAAAATGACCTCCCCAGGTCCCTCCTGGCCCAATTTCCTAAGCCTCTGTGGTTGCTTTCTAGAGGCTGCAGCGGTAGGGAGCATGTGATGACCTAGAGAGATACTTTTAAATGACTCAACCAACAGAGCATCTGTGGGCACCTCTGGGACCCTCTCTCACAAATGATCTAACAGACACTTAGGAAGTTTGTCGAGATATCCAACCTCATTTTGCTTTTTGCTCAATTTCATCTCGTTGCCCCCAGTTACGGATCCGTGAGCCGCCCTCAAGGATCCCTGTCCCTCCTCGCTGCACACATCCTTCAAATGCTGCCAGAACTGCCAACATCTTCCCACAACACAGTTGGGGACAGCAGGGACAGGCACCTCTTTGGAGCCCCCGAGCACTCAGGAAGAAAGCACACTGCCTGCAGAGATGCCCATGTGGATTTTCTATATTAGAACAGCGAGCACCTGAGGAGAAACCCACCTGGTGAGTGAGCTTGCATTCATTTAAAAAAAAAAAAAAAAAAAAAGGAAAAGAAAAAAAAATCAAATGGTGTTTGCCTTACAATCTTAATTCAAACACTTAATTAAAGCCAACAGAGGATTCTAAAGTGAGGAGAAAAATTAGAGCAACAACTTTTTAATTATGCTGTAGGCATTTTCTCTCTTCCTTATTCTTCCTCCAAAAATCAAACAACTCCTCCTCTAAACACACATTTAGACAAAGACGATAGAACGTTATTATGGGATACAGCTTGCTTAGTGCTTAGCAAGCAAGTATTTGCAAGTTGTCTGCACAAATCCATGACCTAAATAGCACAATCGCCCCTTACCAGGGATCCCCAAGTTATGGGAACAGAGCAGAAGAAAGAAGGGATAGGAGTCAGCTTAAACAGTTCCTTCCAGGAACCCCTACTGAGTGGAAAATCTTCCCAGTAATGCAGAAGTGTTATCTTTCCAGTGGTACAGCAAATTGCTGGCTGCCTTTAGACAGTGGGAGAAATGGAGGCTCCTGGTCCTCATCTCCTTCCTGTCCTCATCTCCTGGAGCAACACAGCCCCAGCCTGTCTACAGCAAAGAGCTGAAACTGCATTGCCCACCCTTGCTCTGCAGTATTACTGGCTGCATAGAAAAATGTTTTGCCTTTACAGAGAGCAGGTGATTTTGTATTTCTTGGGATGGATGGGGGAATGGTCCTGTGGATATGGGCAAGCTTTAAAAGGTCCTGCTTTATGGAACTATAGAGGCTGCTTCCAGAATCCCGCAAAAGCTAGGGGTCCTTTTAGCTCCTCCTAGGATTAAATCGTGGTACTAGAGCTCCTGTGGTAGCTTGAGTAGCTCTGTTTCCAGCCCAACTCCTTTGAGTATTTTTACTCCTTCCTGAAGAGATGGAACTTGACAAAGCATTGTAAAGCTTTGAGGTTCTTATTTTCATAACAGAAATCTGTGAAGCTCTAAGACTACTGTTTCTTTCAGCTCTGTCTGGACTGATAAACTCAGCAGGGTTTGGACATGGCCTAAGCCAGAGTCCTTGTGTTTCTATACTCCTTAACTGTTCTGGCACTCCCTTGCATGGATTCAACCTCTGCCAACTCCCAGTCTCCCCAGCATGTTTCATGGGTAACTCAGGACAGTCCTAGAAACATCCAGTTTTATTTGAAGAAAATTTTATCAGACCTGGAATGTAAAGAAATGTAATAATAATGATCTTCACAGTCACGTGGGTGAAACCATTTTTCCTTTTTTTTTTTTTAATTTTGCTTAATTTCTCCTAAAAATCAGGAAATCCCAGCGAAGTCCCAGTTGGAATAATTCCTCTGTGCTCTATAAGCCTCTTTGGCATTTCACAGAATATTTCATTGGTCTGTTTTAGCTACTCACCTGTAACCATTCTGTCTCTATTATTATTGTCTATGTCATTTATTTAAATATCAAGAATGTGATTTTTGTGAGAAAAAAGCTCTGGATTTGGATTGCAGTATTTTGCTTTCTCTGGGTTATATTTATATCTGAAAGGATGGAGACAGAAAAAAAGGAGAAGTCAACATCAGCAAAACACGTGTTAATAATACCACGTGACCTTCCCTCCAAATGGTGGGATGGTCTTGATACTACAAAATAAATACAATAAATAATTTTTACAAACCACCAAAAAGGTTTTAAATCTGAAATTTAGAAGAAAATGTCAAAAAGAATTAAACAACTTTTGTAAATATCCCATCGACCAGATAATTCAGTAGGGCAGCACTTTCTCATTTCCAAATCTATCACTTGAAAACTTCTAGCTCTGTAACATAATTTTGAATTTACCTTCTTTATGTTTTTTAATGTTGTTTTGGAGGAGACGCAGGATCCAAGATGAATAATTTTCTATCCTTTTGCAATAGGCTGTAAAGACAGTGACTGCACAGATCTTATTCTGCAACTTCAACACCTCTGACTGGCTATTAGCTGCTTTCTCACTCTCATTAGCACGGGAGAAAAGTAGCCTCAACAGTTGCCTTTCTTTTTTACGATCTTTGTCATTAAAATGATAAATATGGAGCATCCCTCAAAACAGCATGATCATTTACATTTGTAAACGTGGGAAACTTACTGAGAACAAGGAGACAGTACATGTCAAACCTTGTTCTGATAAATCATCAAATGCCTCCTGAGAAACTGTAAAAATTTCCTTTTTTTTGTAATGTTAATATTAAAAATAATTTCTTGGGATGCAGCCGTGTCCAGAGTTGACATATAAGATGGTAAGTTTAGTCTTGTGGATGTGATTCACAAAAATACCTAAGAGAGATATAAATCTATTCCCAGTCAAATCAGTGGTTTTAGCTCAGTCAGAAAAGGATAACACTGATTGTTTCTGGAAACTTTCATTCAATTCTTTCAGTGTACTCCGTGACACATCATCCTTCCCAGATGTTTAAGTGAGCCCAACAATTATCTTCCATGAACCATTAATGAATATAGTCACTCAATAGCTCATGACCATGAAACAAATATATTTCTGCTGCTTTACACAACCACCCCAGAACTAAAGAAAGGTATAAAACTGTCTGCCTGTGGGACTGATGCCCTTATTTAATCACAGAACATGGGAAGCAATTACAATCATCTTTCCCACATTTTCCAAAATATTACACTTATATCCTGGTGCTTAGGATCAAAGAATATCTCAGTTCCTTGCCCTCATATCCTCATTCAGTCTTTGGCTTTGTAGATGGGAGTGCCAGAAAGGGCCCCTCATATTCCCAGTCACAGGGATTATTTTTGTCGTATCAACTTTTGTCCAGAAGATACTAAAATAAGAATGCTTATTTATTCCATGCACAGAAGTTAGGCATCACCCTCGCCCTCCCCTGATCTGATTTTTCAAATCATCTTCAGTAAATAAATTATGGAGAGCTTTGCAATAAGATTAACTTGGGAACAGCACTTAAAAGAGAATATATCTTTTCCTGCTAACCCTTATCTTGCTGAACAATCATAATGGTTTGGGAAGTGAAAAGATAGGATTACCAATGCTGAAAAGTAAGAAAGTGCCTGTCGCATTAATCTGAAAGTGTTTGGATTATTATGTGGATTACTTCTGTAAACTTGTGTACACTGAGCTGGCGACGGCGCTTGGGTATTTATACCCAAGGCAAATGAATAAAATCCCAGGCATAAGCAAGAGCATTGCACACACTGCTGCAGGATTCACAGGGTGAATTGCTTCTGCAGGAATCACAGAGGTACTGCTGAATGCTGGAGAAAAAGGGACTCTTAGGTGCCTAACAACCTTAAACACAAAGAACAGATAAAAGGGAAAGCACATCTCCAAGCTGAAGACCCCAGACCTGAGATGGATTTTCCTCTGTCTTGTGTTGATGGTATTTACGAGGGGATACTACAGGAGTGAAAAATTTTGGAATCTTACAGCAAAGCTGAGATCTCCACATTTCCTTTTTCACACTGGAAACTCTGTAGAAAGTCATCTTTGAGCAGGGCTTTGGTTGTAATATTCAGGGGGAAAAGTAAGGGAGGTTCAAATTTTCTGTAGGAAATTATATTCTTTAGGAACAAAAAGTGCCTTCATCACAAGCTATGGACAGTGCATATATGCTTATCCTGAAATTATGAGCCTGAACTAGGCTGTGGCCACACAAAAGTAATTTTTTCCAGTTGTCTTTGGTATTTTATCAACGTATCTTGATTTCTTACTTTTTCCCAACTCTATCTTTGATACTCTCATGCTCTATTTTCCTCTCTCCTCAATGTCTTCCTCTTATGGGAAGAAATTTTAGATGACATCTCCAGCCACTCTTTCTTTCTTCTGCTGCAGGATAAACTTCTCTCTCCCACTGGAAAGAATTGGCACACAGGATGCTGATGTCCCATGGTTGTTCTGTTGTATCTTTCAGTAACCCTCAGTGACTTCCCTGCTTCACCTGTGTATTTTCAATCCTTCCACAAACACATTTCCAATCATGCTTATTAATATCCTCCTGTTCCCTACAGTTTTTCAAAGCTGTCCCCAGGAAGAAACAAAACAAACAAAAAAAAAGAAGAAAGCAAATTTCCAGACAGATTTGCCTTTGCCTCTAGGATATTCCAAACTTGCTAATCTCAGAAAAGACACTCGAATGTGTTTCACCTACTTTTTGTTGTCTGCATTGCACTTCCAAATTTCTTCCTGTACATTTCCTTTCCTTTCAATGGGAAAATCAACAACAACACCAAGCATAGATTTAAGGGTGTGATTACATTACTCACTTTCTAGGGATGCAAACAATCCCACACCAGAGTGGTCTCGTCTCTGCTTCCCTTTATAGGGGATCCAATCAAATCCAACACAGACATCTGCATTATAGACATCTGAATTGTAGGCATCTACACCCAGCTGAATGTCACACTTAACCTGACCAACACGAGCCATTGATCTCTTCAAATGTCCCAAACAACTAACAGGGCACAGTCTGCCTTGGTTTACACCCCTAGGTAAATTCATGATTCCTGGCAAGACAAAATTCAGCCTATTTTCAAAGACTGCTATCATGCTATAAAATCAAAGGCCAAGTTTTACTGAAACTTTAGAAACTTGACATGGTTTTGTTTGGTATTTTAATCTCAGTGGTTTGACTCCATCCACACTGAACAAGTTGTGAACCTCTGCAATTGAAGGGAATTGCTATCACATCACCTACCTGCAGGTTAACATGGTAATATAAAGATATGAAGGGAAGTCAGTACACCTCTTTCCTTCATCAAATTTTAACTGGAGAAGCTCAAACACTCACAGTGCAACCTCAGGATGTTATTGGGCTGCAGAAGAAAACTCTGGGCCATCTGTGAGAGGGACTGGCACTGAGGAAAGCCACCCCAAATGTATTTGTATTCATCTCTCTCTTCTTTACATTTCAGTTTTGACTATTTTTAACTTTCCTGAAAATAGTATGAAGTTCTAGCAATGTCCTTGGAGAAATACCTTGCCTGAAAGAAACATTTGGTTAAAATTACAGTGGAAAACAAACAATTCTAGCTTCTGCCATGTTTCCCCGAATCCCTCTTCTGATATGAAGCAAGAGTCTCAGTTCAGCAAAGGAAGGGAAGACCAGATTTTTTTTGCTGGTTATGTGAGGGGGGTGGTGGGGTGTTGTTTATCACTGTTATTTGAATTAGCTTTATATCTCTAGAAGTAGCCAGATTGTTTCACTGTCTTGCCACTTTGTGGAGCAGGGATAAAGTATGATAGAGCCAATCTGCTTTGCCCAACCAGTCTGGCCCTGCCTGGACAGGATTTTATCTGTTTGTGTTTCACGTGGCTTCTTTTCCCTTAGACTACTGAAATTCTGACAAGAAATTGCTTCTTTTGTCTGCTCCGTTGTCTCTATTACTTTCTTCCTTGAATCTCATTTCCAAGTTTACCAGCTTTCCTGAGTTTAACCTTCTCATTATCTCTCTGTACAACTCCCTGAAAGGAGTCTGTAGCCAGGAGAGTGTCACCCTCTTCTCCAGGGCAACAAGGACAGAACAAGAGGAAATGGCCTCAAGCTGCACCGGAGGAGGTTCAGGTTGGACATCAGGAAGAATTTCTTCATGGAAGGGGTGATCAGGGATTGGAATGGGCTTCCCAGGGAGGTGGTGGAGTCCCCATCCCTGGAGGTGTCCAAGGAAGGACTGGACATGGCACTCAGTGCTCTGGGCTGGGGAACAAGGTCACAGGTTGGACTTGATGATCTTGGAGATCTTTTTCAACCTTGATGATTCTATGATTCAAAGATAAAGCACCACCCCACGATTAGGCTTCTGTCCTGACAGGCTAAAATCTTTCATAAAAAGATGGGAGGATCAAGTCCAAATATCCCAGCTCTCCCCAGTATCCTGACTCAGCCCAAGGTGTATGCATATACCAGTGAACTAAATCATTTCAGGTGCTGCTTTCTGGCCAACTACATCAGCTGGTCACTGCCATACCATGAGACCCTCACAGCCTAAAATCAAAGTGGCTGCATGCAACTTGTTTGTTAGGAATACTGTCAGGCCCACCCCAGAACATGAACTGTGCCCAGAAATTGCTTAATCTGTTCTGATTTTCCATGAGAAAAATTGCACTGGACCCATAATGAGTTGTGCTGCCTGAATCTGAGCTTGAGGACTGTTTAATCTGCTACCATAAGTACACTCAAAGAAATGAGCCACTGCTTTTATTTAAAGATTTTCAGTCTGATACTTAATTTTTAATTTAGTCCAAAACATTTTTTTTTCCTGTGGCTTAATCAAACTCCCCTTTTGCCTGCAATAAGTCAGAAAAGAAAGGAAAAAATAAAAGTCAACTTGGTTTAACCACATTAATCAGCATGATTTGAAGAAAGCAAACATAACCAGGGAACATAGGAGGGCTTCAGATGCATTTTAAATTGTTTTATGCCAAGACCATCATATTGCAATCAGTGAGTAACATATTTTTTATAATGCCTCCTATTTCACCCCTATTTTTTTCTTTTCCCTGATCTGACTGAAATAAAACCTGGAACAACTGGCTTCAGCAGGGCAAAGTCTGGTAGGAAGAGTGCACTATAAATACAGTGTAGAAAGATAAAGCTATTGCCTTTATTTGACAAGCTAACTGTTCCCCAAGCACTCATCCACCAGCCTTATAAAAGGAAATGCAGTTACTGAGGTCCAAATTCACCGTTGGCTTAAGTGTGTGCAATTCCACTGAAGTCAACACAATTGTATCTGTTTACTTTCATGGTGAATTGGGACCCAGACCTTTACTGAAGTAATAAAAGGTCAGTCAAACATACAGGCAAGAGACCAAAGCTGTGGCTTTGCTCAAAGTTCTTGGCATGGGTGATAATGTCAGCAAAACAGCTGACCAGTCAGTGAAAGAATAATCACTGGGGTATATCAGCAAGTCATAGAGGTTTAGGGGCACATTATCTCAGCAGTCATGATAAATAATTACGTATTTTCACCTTCTGTAAATGCAGAGAAATCTTTTTTAGCTTATCTTATGCTGGAACAGAAGTAAGGTGAAAAAAACTGAGGCTGAATACCTTCAAGAAAACATCGAGTATTTGCATTAAAAGACAAAATGAGTCTGATACTAATGAGTCTTTTGTACCATTACATATAATTCCTTCTGAAGAAATTAGTTGGTAGAACTGAAAGCCTCCATTGGCTCCTGAGAACAGCACAATTTGTCTCACAGTCACTGTTGCATTTGGGAAGCTCAGACAGTATCCACAGCTTTGCCTCATCAGTCACATCTAAAGTAGCAGGAGTCATATCACAGACAGAAAATAAGGACAAGTCCCACCAGCTGGGTATAACTGGGTATAACTCATGGTCCCAGGATCTCGTTTACTCATATTGTTACACTGTTTAGGAGCACAACAGGACATCAGCCAGGATTCACATTGTCTAAGTTGAGTGTGTAGTTAGGAAACTAGTTTAAACAGCTTGCTTAAACTAAGGCTCTCTCTTTAGTCAGTGGAGACTGTATAATTAGTAAAAGCAATTACCATTCTGATAGCAATTCTCCACAGCAAAGAGATTTGTGTGTTGCCTGTAGCACAAATGGAAGACGATGTGTTTGCAGGAGGATTTTGGAGGGCAATGCAGGGGGTGACCCACAGAGTCAAGAGAAAGCCACCAATGACCAATAACAGTGATGTAAATACATTATAAACCAAGCTTACAGCAGTGAACCTACATCATTACTCTGTTATTTGGTATCTCACCCACATTTCTGGATCACAGCCTAAGACACCAGAAAGGGCAACGTGAAGAAAATCACAATCATTACACAAGAAAGCAACAGTGACACAAAAAAATTGCAATGATAAGGAAGTTTTCAGAATGTACCAAGCTTATATTTACTGAGAAATAGCAAAACTTTTGTCAAGGCTGAATAAAGTGAATTGAACTCATTCAAAAGTTAGATGGTTGAGGATACTAATTTATAGCAGGTAGTAAGATTACAATGGATATTAAGCCTATTAATCCCAGTTACCATGAACATTGAGAATTAAGGATGACAGATCTTATATAATGTTGAGAATCTCTCAATCCATGTCCTCAGGCTCTCATACCTCAGAGAAGGCTGGGGACATGATCTGAGAGCTCACCTCTACAAGAGAAGGAAGTTTATCACAAATCAGACAACAGTTAGAGGGCTGGAGCATTTCTATGGACACAGACTGGGAGAGTTGTTCAGCCTGGAGAAGAGAAGACTTTGGGATGACCTCATTGTGGCCTTCCAGTACTTGAACAGGGCTTATAAAAGAGGCAGAGAGAGTTTTCACATGGGCAGGTAGTGACAGGACAAGGGGGAATGGGTTTAAAACTATTATCTCTCCTAAAAGATGAGAGATTTATATTAGATGTTAGGAAGAAGTACTTTACTCAAAGGGTGGTGAGGCACTGGAACATGTTCCCCAGAGAAGCTGTCTATATCCCATCCCTGGAAGTGTCCAAGACTGGGTTGGACAGGGCTTGGTACAATCTGGGATAGTGGAAGTTATCCCTGCTCATAGCAGGGGTGTGGAACAAGATAATCTTTAATGTCTCTTCCAACACAAACCATTCGGCGAGTCAATGTTTGTTTAATCTACTCTTTAAACCTTTTACTGGTGGAGATTCCACCACCTGCCCAGGCAGAGCTAGTCTACACTTAGAAGTTTACCTAATGACTAACATAAATCTTCCTTGCTACAATTTAAGCCCACTGATTTCCATTCTGTCCTCAGTGGATATAGATAACATTTCCTTCATTTTTGCAACAAACTTTTCCTTGGCTGCAGTGTGTTTTTCTCTCTCGTTTTTATTTTCTTTACCCATAAAATTAAAAGTAACCCTAAAATAAAGTATTATAAATAACAATGTAATATAAATAATAAAATATATTATATAAATAATAAAAATATAAAATATGTAATATATACACTGATTCCACAGGCTTTATAATAAACAGGTTATTTGCAAGAGTAAAACTTGCATATGTGGGATTTTGAAGCCATGTTCTTGCTTTAAATGCATATCTTTAATTTTTATTTTGGATTGTTTGAGTTTTGAGGCTTGCTTTAAAAATATTCAGGTCAACCTGTCTTTTCCTTCAACTCTCAAGGGGTTAAGCCCCTGTCTGATAATTCCCTATGCAAGTCATATCCTTCATTACAAGCAGAACCCTTGGAAGAGGACATATTTCATTATTTAACTGGAGCATATCTAATGATCCGGGGGAAAGCCCTGTCTCGTAGCATTTGATGTAGCCTCAGACAAGAAGAGCAAGGTGGCGTCAGCCTCTTCCTATTTAGTCATGAGCCAAGGAGCTGCACCAGTGCAGGAGTGACACGCAGAACTCCTGCATCAGAGCAGCAGCTCAATCTGTACGGCAAATAACCCTCTTTGGTGGCTCAGCATGGTTGCTGGCCCTGAGCTGTACTTCCAGTAATTGACATAGTTGCCCAATGCTAGAAAACAAACTCGGAAACTATTCTCATTAGACGTCCCCCTGGTTTGCTACTCTGTTATTGTGAAACCCAAACACTGAGCTTCCTACCAGCGTGGCTCTGTTTTTAATTAGTTCTGATGGCACTGGGCGACGCGCCAAGGAAAAAAATGAACTTCCTGTGATTGAGGCTTGTTGCTCAGTATGTTGCTTCCTCCACACAGAGATTGTTTTCACAACATTTTCTGAAAAGGAGCTACTGACAGAAATAATGTAAGTTTTTACTGCTTTTGATTTATTTTTTTTTTTATTCTGCCTTCCATGCTTATAAAAGGAGGCTCAAAGTCAAGGTTCTTTAAAGTTACTGTGTCATTATTTTGCCTTTGTGTGACTCGGCTGATTAAAGACACCCTAGCAGATTAATTTTTTAATAGAATAAGCACAGGCTCCTGTTAAAAAATTTTAAGACCAATGACTTTTTAGTGGCTTAAATAAATTAATTTGGATATGTTCAGGCATGGGGTGGGGAGGGACTTGAGGCTTATATGCAACAGCATAAGTTGTCACAGTGTGAGTAGGGGTGAGGGAAATAGCAGATAAATGTGATTCAAAAGCAGAATTAGTATGTGGGAATGTGATGAGTCCTAGCAGTCTCCTTCATTTCTTCTTACAAGCCTTCTCAAGTTAATTTGGTATGAAAGGCTCAAACACGATCACTTTGTTCCAGTGAACTCTAGGTGGATTCACAGCCAGACACTACATTTAAGGGTCTCAGAAGGGCATGTCCATATTTGTGCTGTCCCTGATTTGAGTCAGAAAAGATGAAAATTCTGTTGATACCATCACTGGAGTCCAGTTGACCTGACCAAATGCAGGTAGGTATTTCTTGTGTGAGCTGAATTGCTTTCCAGGCTCCATTGAGTTGTCTGGGCAGGATCTCCACTAATCGTGATGGGTTAGACAGCAAGAGCAGATGAACACATCCAAATTTCAGATTCTTGACTGCAGACCTACATAGGGGTAGGTGTCTGCCTTCAGGTGTTTGTAACTGCTCTCCAGACTCCCACTGACAACACTGGTAAGTGCTTGATTAACCACACACACAGGTATCCAGTGCTGTCTGAGATGCCCCCAAGCCTCATCCTGCGTCCAGCTGCCTCTCTAGAAGAGAGTGGCTCTCCTTTAAGTCCAGGGTTATATCTATCAATCCCATAGGAGTGTCTCACAGGCCCTTGAATGTCTCAGGTGGGCACCAAAAAACTATGTCAAGTCAGATTTGAGCTCTCGATTTTCAGTGACAGCAATGAGAGCCTGGGCACAAAGTGCACACACAAATTCCCACGCTACAATTATCAGAATTAGACAGCTGCAGCAGGGGAGAAATCTCACCTGCCATGCAACTTTCCCTGGATTGTTGCTACTTTATTTGATAAACTGGTAATGCTTTCATGACTAATTCTGTGTTTTATAAATTTCTCATTAGAAGACGGTTTAGGAGAAAAGAGATAAACTCATCTTGAAAGCTCCTTGAGCCTGGTTTGTACAGTTGGGTGTCAGCTATGACAGCCTGCTTGCCACTGTTCAACTGCTTTGTGGCTGCCTCTTTTCTACAGGTATATAAAGAGATAAAAGAAACTATCCAGCCAATTCAATTATAATGTCAGTCAAATCAGAATAAAAACAGAAACAGTGCTTTTCTTAGTCTTTGTACTTCTGGAATTACTTGTTTTACTTTTTAAAAAAATGGAGTATAAAGTGTATCAAAGCACATTAAGTATCATTCTGATGGCATTTGAAAGCCCAACATGCCAGATTCCAGAAATGACCACTGCCACAGTGGGTAAAAAATGGCATCTGCAAACCATGCAAATAACTGGAGCATTACACAGGATAACTTATCTTAATACTATTCTTTAGTTCTGCTTATATTTATTTAATTAATAATTTTTTAGGTAGAAGACAGTCTTTCTGAAACACAACTGTAAATATAGAATATAATCACTGCTTCAAGTAAATTTTCTTCTCTGCTGAAAAAAGTATAAAAGTATGTTGAGACAGGTAGGAAAAGGTAGAAAATTCTACCCAAAACTAATAAATTAAAAAACTCTGGAGATTCCTGAGCCATGGATCACCAGAAGCAGGAGGAACTACTTAGGAAATAGTGCCATTTACTTGATACAAGTCCTTATGCCCCTTTATTGAGGTTGGTCAAACACGGGACATTTGATCAGCAGACCCAGTTTGCATTCAGCCCATACTGAGCTGATATCTTCCTCACGTACCCTGAGAATATTTCCTTCCCTGATTTTGAGTAATGGCAGCTCTGGCTGAGATAAGTGATGTGTCTCTGCTGCCTTTGGCTGTCCTGAAAAGATTTCCAGTCAGGATGGAATGGAAAACTAAAGTCCTTCATCTCAGAGCACTGATTTTGGATTCTGGAGAGGTTTAAGAAAATGGAGAGTTTTGAGAGGAATTTCTAAGAGGAGATTTTTATTTTAAGTATTCCAGGGCCTACAAACACCAATACAATTGTCTATCAACCATATTCCAAAATATGGTTCTGCCTACTATCCTTATATAAAAGTATGGGCTTGGCTTCCAGCCACTGTTAGAGAAGAAAATTTGAGGATACAGAATCACAAAACTGTTGAGATTGGAACATCTGGAGATCATCTTGTCCCATACCTCTGTTCAAGCAGTCACCTACAGCAGGCTGCATATTATGAGAACCACACAAAAATGAGATGACTCTGGTCAAGGGCAGTAATGGGACACATTGGAATTCCACATTCAAGGCAAGACTTTGAGTGCAGAGGTCGTGAGTCACAGGATGAAGTTGCTTCTGGACTCAACATCAGCATGTTGGTTTGTCTTGGCACAGGCACCAAGCAGTAACTAAAAACAGACGCCAGGCCAGCTGCTCTTTTCATAGTTTCATTCATTTATGGGTAAAAGTAAGGAATCTCTCTGGGGTTGGAAAATATAACCTAAGTCCTACCTGGAAAAGCAAATGCAAACTAGGCAGGATACTGATACCTTATTTATCTCAAAAGCTGCTGGTCCTGTGTTTGGGCAACTGAACTGAGTCCAGTGGGTTCCCAAAATCACAGAACAGCAGAGTATGGAAGGTATGTCTCCACATCACCCAGCCCATCCCCCTTGCACAGAGCACGGTCACCTTGAACAGGTTGCTCAGTGCTGTGTCCAGCCAGCTTCTGAGAAGAATCTGCTTCTGTCTTAATTGCCCTCACCCAGGAACCTTCTCTTCTCCAAACTGAATTATCCCCATTCTATTCTTCTGTCTGAGAAGTTACAGAGAAGTTTACATGCTCATATCTTGTTATGACCCATAACTACATCTTGAGTCTGGTGTAAACCTGAGATCCAGGCAGTGATGAATGGGGCACTCTAAGGTCCTGCTGGGCAGAGCTCACCCCTGAGACTCATTTTCTCTCCCAGTACCACCCTGGCCATTTTTTACCATTCCTTAATGTTGTGAAATGGTTTCTCAGTTTTACATGAACTGTAGCTCCATTAAAAAATCAGACATAGTGGTATTTCAAGAGCAGAAGGCTCCAGGGAAGCCTTGGAATCCCTTCTAATAAGTAAAGGAGCTCCAAGAGAGATGGAGAGGATCTTTGGACATGGGCTTGGACTGACAGGAGGAGTAGCAATAGCTTTAAACTGAAAGAAGGGAGAATTAGATAAGATATTAGGAAGAGATTCTTCTCTGTGAAGGTGGTGAGAAACTGGAACAGATTTCTCAGAGAAGCTTTGGATTCCCCATCCTTGGAAGTGCTCAAGGCCAGGTTGGACAGGACTTGGAGCAACCTGCCCTGGTGGAAGGTGTCTCTGTCCATGGCAGCAGAATCAGCATGGGATGAGCTTTAATGTCCCTTCCAACCCAAACAATTCTATTATTTTTTCTTGCAATATTTTTTAAAGAAAGCACTTCTCAGCAAAAGCAATCCAACCGTAAAACCTTTATGACTTTTTTATTAAAATCTTGTGCCTTTGTTCTGATATTTTTCATTTTCCTATCCGAGTCTTGGCTCTTTTTCCTACAAAAATTTCACAGAAAGGCCCTTTCAAACCATGCTTTTTCTGTCTTAGTTCTCCAAGGACTTTGCTGAGAGGTGGTATTTTATCCTCCTGATGGTATTTCAGATGCCTAACCCCAAAAAGCATGTAATTCTATCAGCCTCCTTTATAAATCTCAATTTTCAAACGGTTTTGCAGGAGCTACACAGGTTGGCTTAATTTACAATGTTCTGCCCTGACTGAACAGGGTATCTATCAGAATCTAGTCCTTAAAACCTGTGCATTTAGGTTTAGCTTACCCAGAGCAAGTCACAATCTTCAGTGCTGGAATTCCAAAGCAGGCACTGGAGTTACACGAGGGATTAATTTGATTCTGTATTTAGATTAACAGTACTTGTGTAAATACTGAGTTAGGGCTGATGTCAATCTTTTATGCTAATTGCTAGTTAGACCCATACAAAGACAAGCTTTGCCTGGACCACTTTTGTAAGATTGCTATCTATCTACTGTGGAGAGATCTACATTTGCTTTCCATTAACATTAATAGGAGCTGTCCACATATATCACTCATCGCCTGTAAGAAAAGATAAAGTCCTACTAAGTTCAGAGAACACAGGCTTTCCCAATTGAAAAATCTATTAATAATAAAACCCCTACCATGTAAATATCTGACATCTGAACTGTATAGTAATAAAGTGGTCCATGAAGTGATTGCTTCAAGGGGAAGCAATGCTTGGCTAGTTCCAAACCATTTTTAAAAACTCATATAAATCCTCTGGTATTGGTAAAAACATAAATAAAGCAAATAGCTGCAGAGAAAGAAGGAGGAGCAGGAGCATAGTAATTTCAATTGTTATTTTTATTGGCCTTTATTTTGTTCTACGAGGTAGTGACAGATCCAATAAAACACCTTGTTTTACACACAGAGAGGACAAAGATTACTAGAAATGATACAAAAACCTCTTAGCTAATCCAGATGCAACTGGGCATGAGCTCATTTAGGCTGAGAAGTTAAAGGTGACCAGATGCAACGCTTGCTGCTTTGCTCCTTGTTGCTGCTCCTTGCAAAATTGATGCAATTTATCTCACTGGGCCAGGAAAATGCAGAGATCACTGGCCAGGGCTCCTGGTACCTGGCACTGGGCCAGCCTTGATTATGATCTGTGTAACTCTACAGTATGATGACACACAAAAGACAAAAGCAGAGTTGTTTTCTCTTTTCTGGTGATGTAAACCTAGATTGATTCTAGTGGTGTTACAATAAAGTACCAGTGAATAACAAATGAACCAAGTTTTGTCCATCATTTTGCCATCATTGAATCCTCTCTGCACCACTGAATGTTGTTTTTCAGAGGGGTTCTGTAAATGGGTTGCCAAAAGGTTTTATTTGTGTTTTAAAATGTACTCACACACTTACTGTTTTGTCTTTCTTTCCATCCTTAAAAGGGCAACGTTGAGCATTAATTAGAAGTTGTTGGCACAGCACTGTGCCACTAAAAGTCACCTATTAGAAAGCAAACTGGATGCAATGTTACATTTTGCAATTAATGCCTAATCACTTGACACTAATGAAATGAGCAAAGTGAACATTGTGGGCATACCTGGTGTGTGAGAGATGGGAAGTTTCTCTTCAGAAAATACCATATTGTCTGAACTAAAATACCTCATGGGAATACAACCATTTAAAAATATACTTTTTGTGTTTCACAGGTGAGTGTCCAACAAAATTATTCTGGTTATTTATAATTAATTTATTATGGAGAACACATAATTTTGGCCAAATATCTTCTTAGAAAATATAAATAACCCTAAAGAAATAAAATCTTTAGAAGCAACTGCTGCTAAAGAAAAGGAAAGTTACCTTGGAAAGTTACCCTGATGGATCCAGTGAGCTTTTGGGTTGAAAACTGAGATTTCAATTTGTTCAACCGCAAGATCTCTGCATCTAATGTCTCTGTCTCTTTGTCACAATAAAGAACCTTCCAGTGTGGCATGAAACCTCCCTGGAGAGGCAATTTGGGTTGTACTGATACAGTTCATGAACTGATTTACTCCATTTGGGGTCTGGCCAAGGTTTTACCGCTGGCCTTGGTTATTAGGTGGAGAGGAACAATTCCGCTCTCTTAAGGAACACTGTGGCAGCCAAAAGTTAAATTGATTTTGGCTGCCATACAGCAACATCTTTCCACTTTATCAAAGGCCTGATAAGCTTGGATTCCCTCTTGGTACTCAGTCTGAACATCCATTGGATTTGTGTAGGAAGTTGGTTGGAAAGAAACAACCATAAGAGTGATAGCTTAGAAAAACTTTGACACCTGCAGGAATGGATGGGCAGGGTGTGAAATATTGTGCTTCAGAAGGAAATGAGAGGAGGAAAAAAAAAAAAAAGAGAATAAAAATAAAAGCTGGTAAATTCTTACATATTATGACTTGCAACGTCATATTCTGAATAAGCTGCTGAATTGTACTGATATTTTTAGGGGTTTCTGAGATCCTACAGAAATGACATTGCTGCTCAGGACCCTTCATAAGGAAATAAAGATGGGCAGGCAAACAGAGAGGAAGATACTGAGAATATCTTTGTAGTCTCCCTTTTAGCACAGTACCACAATGGGATTTATAGCATAGTGGCAGAGTGCAGAGTCCTAGATGTTATTTACACAGCTAAAATATCAATGTGAAGAAATCATGGTGCAAATGCAGAAAACATGAAACTATTTCTCATCTAAGCAAAAGTTTATGAATGCATTTCTGGTAATAATAATTTAATTAGGAAGCTTTATTTGTTACAGACACAGGTCATTCTTCTGGTGCACAAAAGGATTTAGCAGACCAAAAATAATAAAAATAATGATTAGAATTAACCTTCCAATACAGAAGAGGGTGATGATGAAAAAAAAGAGCTTTATCCTGTGAGTGCTGAGAAAAACAATAGACAGCACCTTTAATAAAAGTGTAGCATTGATATTTTACATCTAAACACTTTCAGCCAACAATGTTGAGACCTTCCATTAAAAATAAACAAAATCCTCCCAAAAAAATTACAATGATTGCACGTCCATGTAGACAGACAGGTGTGTTGAAAGAAGAGGTGCTGTGATAGAAGAAGAAAATCAAAAAAGAATGGAAATGGCCGATTCTTTCTTTGTGACATATTTTCTCTCTCATCCTTGCATATTTGCATTAAAGTGATTGTGAATAATGTACATTTGACCAGTGCTGTCTGCGGAACTAATGCCTATTAAAGTGATGGGAAGTAGCATATGTTGTGCCTTGGGCAGAGAAAGTCCAATCACCCCCACTGTGTGCAAGTCTCCAACAAAAATGCAGGACAGCCTGGGTTTTATCCTAAATGAACCCAGCAGGGAGAAACAGGACATAGTCTCTCATGCCACATTTAAGCTTCTAAACTAAGGCTTAAAGAGTTAGATTTGGAAAAAGGGAACTGTAGCATCCATCATTTAATTTACTCGTGGAGCTAATGTTATTTTATCTTTTCCTGGTGCCAGGAATACAAAGGAAAGGGGTGAGGTGGGGGGGGTGGATGTGTAAGCAGGTTGTTTCAAGAACTGAGATGCATTTGCTTTATTTGTAGCTAGGAAAAGAAAAAAAGGATGAGGGGGAAAAGAAAGGACAAAAAAGAAAGAAAAGAGAGGGGGAAAAATAACCCCAACCTTCTCCACTCCTGTTATGCTTTCACATTTTCTGCCAGTGCACGATTTTGTCGGTAATTGCAAAATGGTTTGGGTATGTTTGGTTTCACTTTTATGTTCCTGCACTGTACTAGAAATGTTCTGTTATTTGAACAGTTTGTAAAGCTTTTTTGAGTTGTATTACATAATCTTCCCAACGACCTCCAGCATCAGGTTCAGATCTAAAGCAGCCTTTCTTCTACCTGTGTGAACTCGATAGCTGGGGAAAAAAAAAAGAAGGCAATTACAGAGCTGTACAAGAATAACAAATTCAGCTGAACTAAGGAAATAAAAATTGCCGAATTGTCATGTTTAGATCTGTAGCAACAAATGTTCAGCATTACAAAAAGGAGAGGGGGCAGGGCGTAGAAGGGAAAGGAGGCAAAGCCTTTTTTTTTTTTTTTACATAGGAGGACCTAATTTCCCTTTCCCATGAAATAAATCTCTCCTAAATAGAAGTGTATCTCTTAGTGATGTGGAAAAACATTTGCTGCCAATGTGAATCAGGAGCAGTGGCAGTGAAATGAATGGATTGGCATGGGATCCCAGTTACAGCACTGCACGGTCTGTCTGTCTCACCCAATCCAGATTAGTGCTCAGAAGGGAGTTCAAAACTTATTTTTTTCAGCATAAAGGTAAACTGAATAACTATTCAATTTATTTTACAATCTTGACAGCAGATTATTAACATGTCTTAAACATTAATTATTACTGGGTAAGCATTTTGGGGTTAATACTTTCCACTCTTCCTTCATAGGGTCTAAACTAAAAGTTCTGACACTAGCTAGACTCAAACCCTGTCTTAGACCTTACCACTGAAATTCAGGTGCAGATTTGAAGTATGAAATTCAATTACATCCCAGCTTCAAAATCCAAAGTGAGCTGCTTATTTGCACTTCTGCTCAGCTAGAGACTAGACAGCAAAATCTCCATTTTTTCCTGTTTATTGCTGATGCTATTTAATGTTAAAAGGTAATGGGTAAACAGAAAAAAGGAGCGAATGTATTGCTGAGATAATTACAAGAAGAGGTTATTCCCATTAACAGAGCTTAAATTATATGATTAGACTTCTATTATTTTCTTCACTGTTACCTAGGAAATGTACACTGGCTTTAGAGGAATGATTTTAGATTTCATTTCCTCCTTTTTCTTATCTTCCCTGAATAATTCCTTAATACCAGCAATAATAAAAGCCTTGTTGAATTCTCAGAGATTCAGCTGTATTCCACCACAGTGAGCATCCTGCATCCACACTCTGGGGCTCAGCATTGCTTTGAGCCACTCCAACCACATTTGCCCATAAATATTGGCCATGTCACCCAAGGCTCTTCTGCCCTTTCCCTTGCTTTTATCACTTGGGACTATGGAATTCCACCCTGAGCTGGATCCCTAAGCTATGGAGCCTCACTCTGAGCTGGATCCCCAAACTGATGTTGCTAAAGAGGGTGAAGAGAGGGACACAGTGGAAGTTCAGGGAAATAATTCAGGTGATTGCTCAGTGAAAAACAACGATCACAACAAAAGGACACAAACCCAACCAACCAAAAAAAGCAAACTGCATGAAAGAGAGGCAGGAGATGTGTGGGTTCATGTGGATGGTCTTCATACTGCAATAGAGAAAGCAGTTTAGTCAGTTAAGAGCAACTGTGAGATCACAGCACTGACAAACAAATATCTCATTCAATCATCTCCCAGACTGAACAGATCAATAAAAACGCTGTTTTACCCTTGACAGGAGCTGAAGCACTTGCAGACCTGGGCTTGGTCCTGCCTGGCTGTGTCTAATCCTGGTTACAGTCACTGGTCCTGACCCTGACCCTGACTCCAACTCATGGACTCATGTTCCCAGCCCCAAAGAGGTGCCCTGGGCTGCAGGCTGCCCTCACCCTTCTCCAGAGCTGGGATTCAGCTCAAGATTGAGAGTCTCACCTTTGATGTCTACAAGCAGTGTCTAAGCAGGCAAGGGTTGTTTCTACTCCCATCGGCAGTGGAGATACAAACAGTGCAGTCAGTAAAGTCATGCCAGGGTCCTCTTGCCAACAGATGCAGTTTAGCCAGAGTATGATTTAGACTCTCCCAGCCTCCAAAATGAGATGGGCAGATTCAAACTCTCTGTTTGGAAGAGTCCTTGGTCTGTGCTAACTCAGCCAAAACCATTTCCACCCTTG
Source organism: Hylia prasina (assembly GCA_013397195.1). Lineage (NCBI taxonomy): Eukaryota > Metazoa > Chordata > Aves > Passeriformes > Sylviidae > Hylia > Hylia prasina. The sequence goes on from VYXD01016010.1 coordinate 560,179, forward strand.
GGTCCTGGCAGTGTTTTATTTCCTACAATAGATGTTGCTTAGATATCTGCCTTGAAAGAAGACGAATTGTTCTCCAAGCTCCACTGACTGTGTTAATTAAGAGTTGGATTCAAATGCTCAGCCATAGGTCTAGTGCCACTTGTGATAATGTAGGATATTTAATCAAAAGGGTCCAGGTCTCTTATATGTCCTGTGCCACTTTATAGCATCACAGACCTATAAAATGACCCTTGGTTGGGGTTGGGAGGGATCTCAAAAATCACTTAGTTCCACTCCCCCTGCCCTGGACAGGGACACCATCCATTGGAGCAGGTTGCTCAGTGTCTAATAACTTGACTGGGAAGTAGCCAGCAAATCAGCAGCATCATGGACTCACATGACCCAGTAAAGCTTGTTTTGGAATTTAGTTATCTAGAATAAATTTATATATATATATATATTATTCAGAAAAAGAATCCCACACTAGAATTCCTGAGGTCACCACTCCCTTTACCACCTAAAGGACATGGCAATGAAGGGACACTATCTCCTGATGCTGAGAGCAAACTTGCAATGGAGGTTTTGCTGGAGTGAGAAATTCAACACTAAAAATTTCTCTCCTTTTACTACACTGAGTAGTGCTTCATCCTTCAGGCTTACTATCTAAATCAACTCATCACTGTTTTAAGTTGATATGTTGTCATAGTTAGAGACCCACAAGTGGCTATTTGAACAGGTCCGTCTCTTTCTTTTGCTTATTCCAACCCACACACAAAAAAATCTAAATATGTTTCTATTCATCTTGTACATCTGAAACTAGTGGAGAACAAGGAGCAAAGTCCAGAAACAAAGGTGCACAAAATCTAAATAATTCTAGACATCAACTTTGACCCCACTTAGAGGGCAGCCATCCCTTCACTGCATCACTGGATGCCCACGTCGGATATAGACTGTGGTTACCTCAAACCTATGATATAATATTAAGGCATTTTAAATACAAACTTGATTCAGGTAATTAAAACTTAGAGCTGAAGACTCTTTTCATTGCAAAAGCCCAGAGGGAGAAGATTTCAAGGGTCCTGAGTGGTGGGAGCAAAAGTTCAGTTGTCCCTCACGAAGTTACATCATTTACTAGGGGCCCGTGCCATTTCTATGAGTTTAGCCTCGATGTAAGTGGCCTCATTCCCTAGCTTATTTGGACTGTCTCTTCCCAGTAAGTTTATATATTTACCCATTATTAGTTCACTTATCATAATTACAGCTCCACTTTGGGTGGAAGGTTTTAACTGCTCCCCTGGCACCAGTGTTGAAGTATGAAATCGTCTCTGGGCACCCTCTTTGGTGTATGTCCTCCTTAAATATTTTTTTCCAGTTCTGAGATGTGCTCACTGCTGCTTGCCTTATGTTTCTGTCATGTTTCTGTCTTTCCCTCATTCTGCAGGCTTTTAGTTCACATTTAAGAAACTAGGACAGGAAGGAAAAAAAAAAAAAA